>AYJT01059583.1:0-20735 GCA_001278415.1 Ocimum tenuiflorum | reverse complement strand
GGCGGTGGACAAGGGCACATGATTTGATCAACATAGTAGCACTGGTCATATCAGCAAGCATGTGAGTGCAGCTCAAACCTAGGGCTATTCCTCCACATTTGAACTTGCTTATCTGCATCAATCATCATCATCATATTTTTATTTTCAAATTTCTCAACACACAATAATAGTTCAACTGATTCAGATCTTCTGTTACAAAATCATACTACAATGTCCAACACATGCCAAGTAGTGTAACACAATCTGTGATTGGGGATTTCAACCAACATTGAATAGGTCGGGCTTTTATGTTAGACTTTTGTGTCGCACTCCGTTTTACATATTTAATTTTATTATATTTTAATTATTTTTTTAAATTTTAATGTGGAAAGTACTATTTTAGAGTCATTATATGTGTTTGTTAGATCCAATTAGAAGATATAATTATTTCTAGACTATTATTATAATATATTAATTATCGATAGTCAATAAAACAATCTACTTTGGATCTAGTGAAATAACCTAATTAATATTAGTAAAATTAAACTAAATTATAAAAATTAAAATTGAAAAAGAATGTAACACAAAGGTGTAATGAAGTATCCACACCCGCATTAAATAGTATACCAAACGGTGGAGTGATATATGAATGTGTATTATGATTTATGAATAAATGAGATGATAAATTCGAATCGAATCTATCAAACCCTAGAGCGAGTACTGCACACTAAAGTGGACTTTATTAGATGAAATGAAAGTGACATATCTTATTTATATGTTCTGTCAATGTCCATAAATTTTGCAAATATATTTTCCTATTCCAAATAATATTTGATTTACAATAAACACACTCCAAATACTTTATTTCATCAATTTTCGGAGTTTCAACAATCATTGCTTGTAAGTATATTTTCGGTAAAACCCTAGCAGGCAAATGCTTCGTACAGTAACT
Source organism: Ocimum tenuiflorum (assembly GCA_001278415.1). NCBI lineage: Eukaryota > Viridiplantae > Streptophyta > Magnoliopsida > Lamiales > Lamiaceae > Ocimum > Ocimum tenuiflorum. The sequence continues at coordinate 19,804 of AYJT01059583.1, read as the reverse complement.
CATAGATCTCACTACGCGATAACTGTTCAAATAATATAATACAAGATCGAAACCAAAAAAGGAATAAATATTATAGAACCATTCAAATTATAGCACGATATATGCACTTCGGATCCCCCGTCATACAATACATAAATTCTTGACATGCGTATTAAATAAGGGTGCTAAATTAAGACAAAATCTTTTCTTATTGTGAACATGATTGATCCGATCCATTAATTTATACACATGTTAATAATTCATGTATTATAACATAATGTGTAATAAAGAATTCGGATATCGATATGTGAATGCTATAAAGTGTGCACTAGAATTAATGCCACGTATATTAAGGCTATTGTCATTATTATTTTATAGTGAATGTATGCAATGAGAATTGGATTATTGCCAAATTAACAGCTAGCCCAAACAACAAACCGATTTAAAATAAAAATTAGAAAAAATCTAAATAAATATTCAAATTACCTGCACCCGAAATGGAGACCAAAAACTAGGGTCATTGGGCATTTCCTCCCACACCGTGAGATCTCGCTCCTCGGCCGCATCGGCAGATCTGAGCCATTCATCAAGTGTAGCATCTACAACGGCCTGGAGCATCCGAACTCCAGCGTCGTTGAATTTAACTTGCCACTCTCCCTCGGGTGCTCGGGTCAACCGACCCGTCATGAGCGGGTACTCATCCAACAATTTGGACAGGGTAACCCGCAGGTTGCCCAAATCCGAGGGCATCAGACCATCAACAAATGGATTCGATTTATAATAAAATACGAGATGTAACGTATGACCGCCCATTGCTTGATCAAGCGACGACAAGTTGTGTGTCATACCGGGCTCCGTCGGCTTGCCGGATACTACACTCAAGATTGACTCCAATTTCATTCTACTACACTTTCCTTCTTCCATCTTGTTTTCTTTGGACTAATTGATGAATTATGATATAGAAATTATAGTAACACTATAATGTGTCTACTATATATATATATGTGTGTGTGTGACAAGGGAGGAGTGGGGTGGTTGGTTGGGTGGAAAGGTGTTGGTTGATATTATAAATGAGATTATTGATTATTTGTGGTGATGAGTGATCTTTAATAATAAATGCAAAAGGGTAGCATTTACGACTGGCTGTTGTATGGATACAGCAAAGTTTAAATTTCGGCAAAAATGGACCGTGAGTCGGTCAATGAGACAAATATTTTAAATTTCCAAAAATTTAATTTCTTCTTTTGGTGGTTGCCTCAGCATTCAACCTTCTTTTCAAAAGTACTATTATTATAAGTGGGAGTTTTCATTTATTTATTGAATAATGCATTATCTTTTATCTATTATAATGCGACAAACCTTTATGCGTGTGTGTTCCTTTTTCAAAATTAAGGTTTTAATTATAGGATGATCATGCAAACTCAAATCTATAATATATTAACTAAAAGTTAAATGTAATGGAGTTATAGACCTTAGATCACAAAGTCGAATTAATAATTATATTTAGGCAGAAATTTCTATTATACTGTCCAATATGTGATAATGCATTATTAAATTAATCGATTCATCTAATGAGTTAGACAGTCAAGGAGTAGACTTCCTTGTAAAACAAAATGAATTTAAACATGGCACACAATGATACATACACTAAAACATGGGACAGGTGATTTAATCTGTAAGCTAATAATCTGTTGGGAAATTTTATTCTTCATAAGTGGCTTGATGGAATATTCCATTGTATTTCATTATTTTGGTCCAGCCAACAGATTAATGATTCAACGGTGTATCTAATTCCATAATTTACCTATTAGATCGACGGCATCTTAAAAAAAAAAACAAAATCTTGAATGAGTTATTAATTGACAAATTCTCCAACTTTTTAATTTTATGAAAAGGAAATTAATCACAAAATTACACACGTTGAAATAAAGACCCAACAATCGAATTTATAGACACGCACACGGTTTCGTTACAATGGATCGACAAACAAGCAATAAATTATTCTGAAACTAGCTACATAAGCATCAATATAAATTATTATTATTATTATTAATGTGGATCTTGAAAAATATTGTATGTGAGTAAAAGGTTGGTCTTTACTGCAGCTAGCGTCTGTTTAATTTTGAAAATGTATAATAATAGAGATATAAAGAATAATGTATTTAATTTGAGTAATTAAATTTGGATGGGAAGCAAATAGATGTATCTGTATGTGGATCTCCAGAGCCAACTTTTATTAAATGCAATGCAGCAGGTGCAGCAGCATTAATTGCAAATCAGTGGATGTTTTCGGTGCCTAAAAAGTTAATTTGAAGATGAGGAAATTGATTGTAGGTAGGTTTGAGTTAGATAGATTATATTAATTCAGTATGGGTAAGATAGATAGATTGATAGATGTTCATTAATTCATCATTTGTAATTGTATTTAACAAGGGTTTATCTGCAACAAAGATAACAAAAAGTAAGTCGATTGCTTTTTTCCAATCTAGATGGGCCGAATTGGGCTATTTCTAAAACATTTGGGCTGATTACGGCCCAAGACTACTGGGAGGTGGAAGTTGGACCAAAAATAATGTTTTTATTATTTTCACTTTTAGATGAACACTTTCTCTTTTGTTGAACCAATGGTATTAACTAATGTAAAATCTTATATTTATAATAATTAATTAAAAATCATAAAAGATAATAAATGTGAAGAATATTGGGACGTAGGCCCAGACTTGAAAAGAGGCCCAATCAGAACCCATTTTTTTGACGTCAACCCGGCCCATTTGACGTCTCTGGGGCTCTTTTATTAATAATTTTCCGATTTCGGTTATGCGAGTTGACTTGACTCAACGGAGTTGACCGATCACCGCCGTTAGCTCTGTATACGTAAAACGCAGATCAGATTGCAGGGAGGGAGGGGGAGAAAGTGTGTGTAGAAGCCAAGGCAAGAAAAGAATCAGTGAATAATGGTGGCGCGAAGATTTGTGGTTGAATATGGCGGCTCTTCCTTCGACCTCGACTACGACATTGATGATGGCTTCCAAGTCCTCTTCTATCCTCTCTTCCCTGCTATCTTTCTTCTCCATTTTCGCCTTTCTCACGCGATTACGCGCCCCATTTTTAATTGCGTTTCAGGTGCTCAAATTCCAGCTTTTCTCTCTCACATCCATCCCTCCCGATCAGCAAAAGGTCTTCTTTTTTCTTTTGCCTTCAAATTCTCCGTTTATTCATGTAATAGTTTTCATGTTTGAATTTTTCATAGCTTATCTGAGTTTGTGCCTTTTGATGCCGGCATTGGAGATCGTGAATTCTTGATTTTATGTTGGACAAATTAGTGTATGTAGAGCTCGGCATTTGGTATTTTTTTTTTACAGTTCTGCTACAAGTATTTGGTGGTACAACACATTAATCATATGTAGAATTTTCGTGTATATGAAGTAGGCGAACTTTGTGGTTTTATTCGTAGTTTCAGTTATACGGCATTTTAGCGCCCTATTATTTTAGACATTACATAAAATTGAGAGCCAATTTGTCAATCAAATCTCGAACTTTGATGAAAAATGCAACCTAAACTTGAACTTTCAGAGGTTTCAATGAATCTCCAGCCTTTCAATCTGTAACAAAGTAGGCGCACCGAGTATTTTCCGATGATTTACAATCCAGGGTGGCAATAAGTTCTTATTGGCGCTTACATCAATAAGAAGACTTAGTTAGAGGAGAATATACTGTGTTTACATCAATGTTTGTCCATCACTGGAAATTGTTGTGCTTGTCTATTCTGCTACAAATCAAAAGGCCGTGCCTTTGTTTAAACCTAGTGAGAGTTTGTGTTTGATTTATAACTACTATAAAAGTTTGTGAATATTTTGGCTACTAAACCTTTAATAAACTGTACTTGCGTTTCTCATGTGCATATGTGGGCACAAGAGTCGATAGAGGCTGTCCTGAATTAGTGTGTCTGCTCTTGTTCAGATATTGGGAGGTGATGGAAATATTACAATGTCCGGTGATTCCGATCTTGAACTGATATCTGATAAGTTGCGGTTGATCTCAATTGATGAGGAGGAAAAATCAGAGCAAGTGGAAACATCTGTACCTGATGTCACATCTGATGAAGAATTCGCTAGAATGCTGCAGGTTTTATTTATTGATGTTAAAGCATATATAATAGGCAGAATATGATTTTAAGATTTTCTTTTCTATGTTTCATTCTGTAGGATTATTTGTTCTTACTTCGTAAATTTAATTGGAAACAATTTATTTCAGATATGAAGTTGACTTTTCGCTAATGTTTCACATAAGGTTTAAGAGGAAGTGAAAATGTATAAACTGGAGTCTTGAAAGGATGGGAGTCCTTACAGTACTTTCACTGCTGTTGTTTTCATTTTCTGGTCTATTTTGTACATGCACTTCAACATTTTTTATCTTTATCTTTTATGTTTTAAAATTACTATAGATGTTGTGGCTCTTATTTAGGCAGAAGAAGAAGCATTAATGATGCAACAGTTTGTCACAAGTGAAAATAGAGAGCAAGTGGAGCAGAGAATTCGACCTTATATCAGTCAAGTCTTGATGGTAATTATTTTCCCATTCTTGTAATTTGGTTCTTTATTCTGCTTTATCTCTTCGATTCCGAGTCGACGATGGATCAAGTCCTTCTCTTTATTACTCTATTATTCAAGATGTTGGGACTGGACTGGAATTTAAAGTACTTATGCAAACTGCTTGTTTCATTGGATTCAGTCAAGATATTTCATAAAAGTCTTACTTAAAAGCTTATCATTCTTGTGGAAAATGAATGATTATTGTTATTGGTGGACATGATTCTGGTGCAGTATGAAGATCCACAACGACAGGAGGCAGCTCGAAAGACAGTACCCACAGACAAGCTTGAGGAAAAAGCAGCGGTTGCATTGGCTAGGGTAACAGCTTCTATTAAACATCCATATACCGTATAATATCTACTAAGACTGAGACAAAGGGGGAATGTTCATATTTTTTCTTCTTTTGGGGAATGAAAGGGAGAATAATAACTTTCATGGAAGTTTCACTACCCTTTGAATTCAAAATCTGAACTAAGGAGTTAATGTTTGTGTGTTTTTCTATTATGACAATATTATAGTTATATTTTAGCTAAATACTGAATTCTTATTGATTGTCAAAAACATTTCAATTGCTTTGACACGATTCTCATCCATGAAAAGGAATAATGTAAGTTTAGCTTTTGCCCCTCTAATTTTGAATACACTATTTTTCCTAGAGTTACTGTTATGATGTCCCACATTGGATCCACATGAAAGTGTGGATTAACATATAAGTGAAGACTCTTGACCATAGTTTTGAGATAAGTTAGGGCTCCCAACTTATATGCCCAACAATTTGATCAAACTTGCCATCTGAACATACCACGAAAAGAGGCTATCCATTGAGTGGTCTGCGGGATTGCCACCTAACAATGACAATAACTATTTCTCCTCATAGTACAAATGAGGGTCTATGCTAATGCAATCATAAAATGATGCTGAAAGTATTTCTAAATAGTACCAATATTAGAACATAGTTTTGAGGAACGAGTGTATTTTTTCTTGGGATTGGCTTTAAATATTAGTATTCTTCCTCCTACAATTTTGTTACTTTCATGGCTTGTGTGGTTTCTCATATTTAACTACTTTTTTAGGAGGGAAATTTGAAACCAACAAAAGATGAACTTGATCATGCATTCCTGTTGCAGTTGCTCTTCTGGTTTAAGCAGTCATTCAGGTCAATATATCGGTTCATCGTTAATTTTTATGAATGACTACTCACTAAATCTTGCTAAAATGTAATGTGGTATTCTGTGGTCTGCATTAACTTCCACTTGTATGGCATGGTACCGTATGATCCCATTTGCACATCAGTGGACATAAATGTCTTGAAATGAGGTGTCATATCTGGGATCGTAATTTCATCCTTAGGTCATGAGATATTTAGGAATTTATGTTTTTAAGAATACCATTTAATCTCTCGCAACTTGTTTGCACAACTTGGGAGTTATTTAACTGCTGTCGGAAAAATGTCACCCAATTCTGAAAGAAGATATTATTTGGGGAGGTTCTGATTTTTGGTTGAAATGATAAATATCTAACAAATTCCCAAGTATTAAGTGAAAAATCTGTATTTCTTGTGGGAATTTAAATAATACAGAGAAGATAATTTTCTTAAATTTACAGAGACATGCTAGAATGATGGCTGTATTGCATAGGAAAACATGTGAGCATGAAAACTATAAGATGATACCCTTCCAATTGTCTACCTGAGAAATTGTTTTTTGTGGTTTGGTGAACGTTGCATGAGAAAATCTTGCGCATGCCCTCATCTCGACTTGCAAGCTGATTCCTTTTCATTCCACTCCAAAATATGGTTGGTTTTGCCAAATTTGCGAAAACGAACTAATCTTTTGGTAAAGGGTGATTGACATAATTGAAACCGCATGTTGGATATTCATTTCCCATCTCTGATTCTTATGCCTCTTTCATCATATGATTTATGTACTCGCAAGAACGACTAATCTGGTCCTTCGGGACAACCCAGTGTTGGATACCATGTGAAAGACCCTCTAATGAGAGAGGTCTAGGGTTTGATCCCCCCTCCCCAACTCAAAAACAATTAAAAGAATGACTAAGCTGAAAGTTATACTAACTAATTTGTGAATTCGGTCAATGTTCATTGTTGATGGCTCTAGGTGGGTGAATGCACCACCTTGTGACGGTTGCAATAATGAGACGGCTATTCAGGGCATGGGAGTTGCGAATCATTCAGAATCACTTTATGGAGCATCTCGAGTAGAACTTTACCGGTATCTTCTACTGTTAATTTAGTTTTTAATTTTTGCCATGTATTTGATTCTATGCTTTGCCTTGAAGATGAGTCCGTGCTGCAAATCAAGACTGTAGATTGTAGACTCCTCTCCAAAAAAAAAAAAAAAGAAAGAAAGGAAAAAAGACTCTAGACTCCTTAGCAGAATAAAACGTCTAAAACAATTACAAATCTTCAACCAATTTTACAAAATAAAACTTCTAAAACAATTACAACTCTTCAACTAATTCCAGCCTGTCAGTCCATGAATCCGTTGTGGCTCTTTTGATGCCAGTTTTCTGTAACCTTTAATATCAAAATGATTTTGTGCAAGCATCCTTTAGGCAATCAAATTCTCCAGAAGACATCAAAATGGAGTGTTTCAAATTTGATAATTGTGGTGGTGAAACAATTGCTAGTGGCTTTAAGGTTCATGATGGTATCATTTTTTTATATCTGCAGTTGCAAATCATGTGCAAGTATAAGCCGCTTTCCAAGATACAATGACCCGATGAAGGTATTAAATCTCATGAACTTGAGAAAGTTATGAATCTGAACTGTATTGATACATTTTTCTGTTCAGCTTCTGGAAACAAGAAAAGGTCGTTGTGGGGAGTGGGCTAATTGCTTCACACTATATTGTCGAGCTTTTGGCTATGAGTCTCGGTTGGTAAGTTCAAATCCTGTTTTGGGTATGACAGAAATCCATCGACTTCTAAACAAATCTACTCTTTTATTACTTTAGATCCCTTGTTACACAATGATGTTACTTATTGACTCAAATATTAATCAATGAAAATCAAATTATCTTTCCAATGTAGAAAGATTTTGTCTTGATTTATCTCCATTGATTAATAAACGTGTCAATGATTGGGACAGTGTAACACAATGCGTGACACGCCAACACCATTATGTAAAAGGGGATGCACACCGCTCTTTTATGTGTAAATTATCTCTGGTGCAATTAAATAGCCTAACTTTGACTCACTTCATTATAGGAATTCTAAACGTCTTTATTTATCCAAGATAAATCTTTTTATAGAAGTGGACATTCGGATCTCAAATTCAGCACATTTTGATTAGAGATCATCATTTGTTAATGAAGTTTCTTTTTTTATGACAATGCCATTAACACACATTACTTGGTCAGTGATGTGCTATTTGAACATGTAGCTTGTACTGACAGTGATGAAACATCATTTATAATAGAGGAGTAGTTTCGGACAAAAGTTTTCCCTAACTGATGTAAAAACCAGAAATATCTTGATTATGCAGAATTAGCATCCAAAATTGGAACTGAAACCCCTTAGATATGAATACAACTGTTTCCTCTATATGGACTCCCAATATAATCTTTAACCATTACTCGAAAAAAACTTTATTGATTATGAACAAATAGAGTGATTTCAAACAAAGTATGGACTCTCTACATACATTAATAGTTCAATGCTTTGTGGCTTTGGTTATTGGCATGTCTTTATTTTTTCTTTTAAATATTTTACTCCGGCAGCCAGTAGAGCTTGCTTCGATGCTGTCTGTAATGTTCTCTACAATTTCCAGATTATCGACTTCACGGATCATGTTTGGACGGAGTGCTTCTCACCTCATCTCGGAAGGTAAAACTTGTATCGGGGAATTTCTGCTTTAATCGTATACTCTCTTACTATAATATTCAAGCAATGAAAAGTTCTGTTGCTGGGGAAAATTTTTTTAGATGGATGCATCTAGATCCCTGTGAAGGAATTTATGACAATCCACTGCTATATGAGAAGGGGTAAATATCTAAAATCTAAAACTTCTTTCAAATTCGATCTTCTTAGACTATGTCACCTGCTGTTTTGAAGTCCTCAATTTTTAATCATACATGAATATCTTCATCACATTATTCTCTTGCTCCTGTATTTTCCCTTTAAGGTGGGGAAAGAAGCTGAACTATGTTATTGCTATAGCTAGAGATGGAGTTCACGATGTCACTAAACGTTATACAAAAAAGTGGCATGAGGTACTTTCTATGTTCAATTCACACCATATGAGAAACATGTCTTTATATATTTATATCGAGACTTGATGTTGCAGGTTTTGTCTAGACGAGTCATTACATCTGAGCCTGCTCTGGCCAGTATCATATCTGACATCAGAAGAGAAATGCGAAGGAACTTAAGCTCTGAGATGCTCGTAAAACTCAATGAGCGCGACAAGAATGAAGAAGAAGAAATTGAGAGGAGCTTCCTTTCGAAAGAGGACACATCAGTCTCACTTCCTGGAAGACGAAGTGGGAATAAAGAATGGCGTATAAAAAGATCAGAATTTGGTTCTGACGAACATTGTTCCTTAAGTTCCTCATCTTGTCCAGTTCGCAAATGTGTGGATGAGCATGTGACAAAAATCTATGATGCATTTCTTCCTTTCCTTCATGAATTAGTAGAGCAAGGATCTGATGGTTCAAGAGCAGCAGAAGTTCTTGATATTCTTCGAAAGATTTTCATTAGTCTGAAGAATTCACCTTTCAAAACCAGGAGATCTAGGATTGGTGTTTCGTCTAGCTCATTTTTCAGTAGGATGCTTCCCTCATTTGGTCAACTGTTAGATGCCCTCTCATTGAAGAGTGAGTTGCAGGATGATGGGCCCAGCGATATATGTATAGCTTCAGATCCCGTGAAAACATCGTTGGCTCTACCTGTTGTCTTCCATGCACTCGATGATTTGATCCAGAATTTAAGTGGTAAGAAGTTGAAAAAAGAATCTCTTTCATGGCCACTTCTGAAGTTAAACAGAATATGTTCCGGTTTCATACTTGCAAGTGGCGAGGAACTTCCTTTTGGAATAGTAAGTAGCAAAAATTTAATTTACAAATACATAAAGCCTCTCCATGAGCTTGAACTCTATTATCATATCTCGGGAAATTTCAGGCTACGTCTGCATTTGATGGAACACGCTTGTCGAAGTGGGAAGAGCCAAATGGTGCTAAAGGTATTCAAGTACTTTTCTTCAGTGTAACTTTTATGTGTATGAAATACTAGTTCCACAAATGTCCTGTTGAACTCTCTCTCGCTTTATGACCATTTTTCATAACAAGGTTGTTTGAGGTTGGATTGTGTATATTGAGAATGATGTCATCCCATAATTCCCTCAAACTATATGCATCGTGTAATAATGAGTTTGGTCGTGTAGGCTGTTGGATCATTTATAAGGTTTCGGACAACCGGATGCATGAACTGGTTGCTTATGAATTGATGTCAGCCAATGATGCTCCTGAGAGAGATCCAATGGACTGGTATGATATCTATCAACTTAGCATTTGCAACCAATAATGCCTTCCTTTTTTAGAATGTCTGTCTTCACATTCATTGCTGCTTACATTTCAGTTATTCGAATTTGGATTTTGTTTTGGTTTATAAGCTTATTTTTCACATCAAGATTTCTTTGATTGAATTTTAAATGTGATGCTCAATAGGATCCTTGAAGGTAGTGAAGATGGAGGCTCGAGTTGGCGCATTTTGAACAAGCAAACATCCCAGAAGTTTGATAAACGGTTCGAACGAAAAACATACGAAGTTGAATCACAATCATTCTTGGCAAATGCCTTCAGGTACAATCATTCTTTCTTGCATCGCAAAATTGATTTTTCTTCGTTTGATCAGTTTGTGTAAATCATGGTGTTGCAGATTTCGGTTTCTAGCTGTTCGCGATAAAGAATCGAATTCGCGTTTTCAAATCGGTAGCATTGACCTCTATGCAAGGGAAAGCACTGTTCCTAGCATAAAATGATATAGCTTCCATCATAAGAGAGCCAAGAACTTTCCAATAAGCCCATGGCGATTCTACATATTGAATTATTTAATATAACTTACGCAAACAAGATTTTATAAGTATATAGTGTGCTTATGATCTGAAATTGAGTCATGAATCCTCTTGAAAGAGAGGGTGCCTTTGTTGTTTGTCAAATTGAATCATGACTTGGTTATTATTGAAATGCACCAATTGTTGATGCGACACACACATTGTATATTCAAGATCTCACCAATTTAACTACAAGTAAAATCAACACAAACTTATTGAAAAAAGTAACAATACATGCAACTAAACATACACCTCATCGCTATAAAATTGTGTAGTCTGCTAACCCCTTGAATAAAACAAAAATAAAATTATTTGCTCCTTTTATTGTTTCTTCATAATCCACTAGAACTGAAATGCATTCAACTATCCTCGATAATAACTTCATCAACAACGTACATACAACAACAAAAGAAACCGCGCCTTGAAAAGAATTCCTCAGAAATACCTTTTCTGATAAACGGGTTGGGAATTGATTGCGCATAACACTTCCCATGTTGCACGGGTGCTCTATGGCTTCAACGAAGTTAAGTAGAGAAGCTTATGACCTCGTTGGATAATATGAGTGATCTTACCTTGAATTGAAGTTGCTTCGGCCGTCCTTGATACTCTGCATGTATATAAATAACAATGCAACATGAGTTGAAACTCATTAAGTGAAGAAATTCACCAAATTCATACCAATCGTTTGAAGGATCTAGTCTGTTCATTCTTCTTGCCTTTGTCTGAATCTGGTTTGGCACGATCCAGAGCCTAAGCCATATACAGGTAACCATTACTTTTTACAGATAAATTATTCAATTGAAATAGGACAAACATATGCACGAGATAACATTACTGACCTCTATCAATGTCTCCACGCGACGTCTCATCCTTGTGTGCATAAATCCTTCAGAACACTGCTTAGACAAACACAGATGATACCTTATAAGTTACCACAAAAATTTATTGTTCCTTTAACCATCTTCCACACCATTCATTTCTAACCATCTAGTGAATATGCCTTCTCTAGGGTGTTCATTGTCTAGATAGTTCAAAAGGCAACAACTCAATTCTTCTTCAGTTTCTATCAAGTTCTAGGGTAAGATTATCTACTTGGGTCCTCATCCTTTAGCAGGGGAAAACTACTTATCCTCTAGCAAGATTAAGCAAGTGAGCCTCTCACCTTGACATGGTAGCTGACATAAGCATGGAATGTGGATAAACTCCAAACAGTTCTATCCAGCTTTCTGCCTTCCACGTGGCGAGGAAAAATAACTGTTCATCAGGTACATATATGAGCTCCCCATATTCCGATAACTAGATTGAATGTTAACTTGAAACTCGGAACTTACCAAAGCTGACAAATCCAGCATTTGCTGATAATGCTTCTTCTGGAGCTCCCTCCAACTCTTTAGGTGGAGAAGAAGACCAAACACACGGAGGGGCATTGTTAAGTCCAGCAGTTCTCCTTGCTTCCATGAATTCCTGAATGTAAGCCAAATTATAGAAGACCAGAAAGAACATAATTTCATAAAGCCAAGATAACAATATCATTGAGGGGAAATTGTCCAATTAAGCTACAAGGAAATTATAAACAGGAAAACAGTAAGATCAATCCCTAGATGAGTGGGTTGGCTCGCATAGACCAAACCAAAAAGCAGGTCAAGGTTGTAATATGCCAGCCTGAAGAAAATCCAACCTCCGGGCCAAATAGCCAAAAAGCCTGATAGGGTAGCCCGGCCCGGTGGTTGAACCAAACCAATTGATATTCATATAAGTAATTCTATCACAGTTGTAACATCAAAACAAGCTTTAATATTGAAGCTCATAATTTTTAAAAAAAGTTTAGCTGAATTGTATTTAGTTCTAATAGTTTTATATAGATAATGACCTTAAAGATGATATAAATCATGAAGTTTAACTATGTCCAACTGTTGCTGAAGTAGAACAATATTTTGATTATTTAAAATGATGAATAAATAAAGAATGTATGTATTCATTTGTTTTCTTCAAATTTTGAGAGAACAAATTTTTTCATACATTCATTTGATTATTTCAATAAGTAAAAGAAGGGCGAACATTTATGGCACAACAAAATTTATAAAATTGTTCCCAATTTGGGACACAAGTGGTTAAGGCGTCTTGCCTGTATTAGTATGGTCATGGGTTTCAGTTACATTGGCGACATTTGCAAGGAATTTAAAAATATTGTGTTCTAACTAAAAAAATTTATAAAATTAAACGTGTTAAAATAAATTCAAATATTTCTTGGCCCAATAGACTAGCCTATAAACCAAAGGGTTATGGTGAAAGATATTTAACCCAAATATCCACAAACATGGTGGGCTGACCCAATTGACATCTCCACAAAGAAACAAGCAAAGGTGTCAAAACTAGAAAAAGATGCATGCAAGAGTATATTCAAGTAATTCAAATCAAGTACCTGAAGGAAAGACGTAGCGAGAACAGTATCCACAGAATCATTGAATCGCATGGGAAAAATCACAGTCACCTTATCCACCTGAAATAAATCACATGATACTCATCCCCGGACATATGCATTATTACATTAATGCATCCGACTAACCTAACTAGCTCTTAAAATAATTTTAAAGTGCATGTTTTGGTAATGGATATATTTGTAAAACAAAAGAGTTGTAGATTAACAAGTAAACCATCAAAGAGCATATTTCTATAAAAATATATCATGGTTGAGGTTAAAGTTAAACTATCATTTTTTTTTTGAGAAAATAAACCATCAAATATGCACCAAGCAAAACAATGGACTCAATAAAAGCTAAGAAGACTGACCTGAGGAAAAACAAAAAATGATTCGTTCGGCCTATGCACAAGTGAAACAATCCTGTTTAAATCAGACTTAGGACCCCTCGACACTAGTTGCTTGAATATTGCTCTTAGTGGTGCACCTTGCACCAATTCTCTTATAGAAGCAATCTTTATCACAAGTGTTTGTTTATGATCTATAGAAAAATAAGCAGACACATCAGATAAAAACTCAGCATACAAATACAAGATAAAAATTTATGTGGGGACATCACGGTGCATTTTATGGTAACATTATGCTTAACTTAAAAAATAAATAAATACTAGTTCTAATACTCTCAGTATCATTCATAATCATAGACATGCCTTGTGATTGAGTATTGCTTATTCTGATCCACCAAATACCAAACATTTAACACTACAACATGCATACAGTAATAATTTGAAAATTGAAATTCACTAAGTTCTTGAGTATGATATGTCACAGCTGTGATCACCGTAAACAAAGCAGACCACTTGGTAAAATGAAATATACCATCTAGTTTCCTCAACTTCATAACTTTAGAGAAGAATAAATAGTAGACGCATATATGGAGAAAAGGATTTTGTATGTTGTGTTTATTGTTTTTACTCATCAAGCCTATACACATATTTATACCAGTAGAGCATATCAGTTCTAGTAAGTAAATCACTTTAATATTAGAAAGTAACCAAATTAAGGGCTACAATAACCACCACTTTCATATAATCTTCAACAATGACATCTAAACATATGAAAGTTATAGTGTGAGGCTCCTCACCAACTTTGTGGTGAGGTTGGCAAGCAAAGCTTTGAGCTTCGACGAAATCCACAATCAAAAGATAACATTTACGGAAAGTGTTTGAAGAATAGTATATGGAGTAAGAGTAAATATAGACGGAATATCCAAAATAAACAACATAAAATTAGTCAATAACAAAGGGTGTCAAGGGAAAAAGAACTCTTTAAGTTTTTGGGTGGGTTCCGAATACCTATGTGTCACTATGGAAAGCTCATAGCAAATTATCTTAAATAAGAGAAGTACTAGACCTTCATTTGGAGGAAGCTTGGACAGGTTCAATTTCACTGTAAGATTATAACCATCCCTTGGGGGATCAAGAACTTGTAGAACCCCACCATATGCTGCCTTTATAGCTTCTATAGCACCTTGAGGAAGTCCCCCGAAAAATACAGTTTCTGGAGGTGGTGCGGGTAATGATAGTGATAGTAGGAGAAGATTCGGATTCTTCACAGTTGCCTGAAAAATAAGGAAATTAATATGGGATTTTTCATATCTATGGCTCTATAATGTATTCTATAGAATGTAACACAATCAAAAGAAACAAAACATTTTCATCACAGGAAGAAATATAATTATCAGTAATTTAAAAACTAAAAAGTAACAGAACAAGTTTCCATCAGTCGATTTCTTAGATGAAGTTAGTGATTTAAAAAAATATATATCCAAAATTATATGCACCACCTGAATATGGTAGCGGACATCATCAAATTCAACCCACTGGCAGTCTAATTCAACTCCTTTATCAAGACTGAGAAATAACAGAAAAAATTGTCATTAGGGCTGAAAAATATTTAAGTTTATTGAAAATGCAGCAGTGTTAAGCTTATGTGATATCTTCCAGGAACAATATATCAAGTAAATTACAAGGTTTCACCCTGTGAACAACATATTAATATCACCAACAATCAATGTAGTGAAGAAGTGTGAACAAGATATCAAATTGACTCAATAATGCACGAGATCTATCGGAGCCATTTTGGTCGCAAACGTCCAGTAGGAGTTAAACCAGATTGACCAAATCCATATAGTGTATTTTTACATGGTTTACTTGCAAATGTAATCCAGAGTAGATATTACAGATAATTTCCGCTTGCAACCTTTAGCCCGATTAGCAAATTAGACACACTTTTGAAATGTTGCTATAATTACATCAAAATTTTTTTCCGGCTGATAAAAAATCTATCTTTTCTTCCTGGTGGTCGAGAATCTGTCTTTTATGGATGTACCCGGACAAACAGATTAAAATGGGGGCAGAGATTCAAACATACTTCTGAATCCGAGTAGACAAGACTTGCAGGAGATATCTGCAGGGAGACTGCAACAGTATCATCGATTTCTGGAAGCTAATCCCAATCCTTTGTGAGATTAGGAAATCCAAAGAACAATTGGATCTCAATCACTCAAATACGTATTCTGAAGTGAAAATCATCAAATAAAAATATCAGAAAATCAACCAGGAAAAGATCGTAAAATAAGAGGTTAGCTTAATTTGCAATTCCACGATTTCGAACTGAATAGGATGCGCAAGTTCGTAAATTAATTACAGATACATTTTGAACCAATTGACAAACGGGAAATCAATGTCGGACTATTGCAAAATTGGCACTTAGATCAAACGGGACGAAAATCCAGAGAAATGCATAGAACAGCGAGAGAGAGAATGTTGAATTGAGTTGAAGATGGGGAAAGAAGTGAGTTTGAGAATGTTGAATTGAACTGAAGGTGGAGAGAGAAGTGAGTTTAACTGTGTAAACTTACTGGTGTGTCTTTTGCAGCCTCCACTCCTCATTTGAGGGACAAAGCTGGAAGCGCCACCGACGAGACGGTGGAGAACGGTCGCAGAAGCGGTGGCTAAGGATTCCGAAGACGGGGCCAGCAAAAGTTAGTCTCTGCAAAAGTCTTTTCATATGATATGACGAGGAAAAAAAACAAAAACAAAAAGAAAAGAAGTAGTCTTTTATGATGATGGCAAAAATAAAATAAAAAATAATAGTAGGGTATAACATAATATTTAAAATAATTGTTATTTTTGTTTGTTAAATTATGAATTACTAAAAATAATGTACATGTGACGCGGGTAGCAAACTAGTAAAAAAATAATAGTAGAGTGGTTCGTACATGTAATCGAACTAAGTACAAGTTTGGCTTGTTAATGACTACTCAAGTTTTATTATTGGATATTTATATGTTGAGGAGCTCTCATGTTAAACTGTCTAAACCATTTAGAAGTGTCAATATATTTATTTGATTGATCATATCCAATTCATTTGAGTTTGGATCATATGAGTGTATTATTTAGATCCACTTAAATTATTCAGGCAGTCAAACTTGATTTAAGTAGTCAAACACAAATTTTTACTTCAAATATTCACAAAATTAATGAAGCTTTAACAATTTTTCAAATATAAATTTAAATAGTTATTATTTTCTGTTGGGAGTAAATCAAATAGTTAAGCACAAGATTATTATAAAAACACAAACTCATTCTTTTTCTCCCAAATAACCAAAAAAATATTAGACTATAAATGCTTAATTCCGGAAAATGCTTTTTCAGCTTTTTAAACAATTTCAACGGTCCAAATTACAAAAACCAATTAACTAATGAGATTGATTTTTAGTCGTACACAAGAGGAAGTAAGGAAGGACATGCACACAAGAATTTATTTATTTATTTATTTTGTACAACAATGGGGTGACTACATACATATATAATTTATACAAAATAAATGAAAACAACAAAACTAGCTAGCTTGTATAAATCTGCAGATGAATATAATTCGATAATATGACGACTATATATTTAATTCCAGAGAGTCACAGCCGTAGTCAGAAGCAAGACTGCCATCCAGTTGAACTTCCCCAGAGAGAATGCTGTAGCTGCATCAGGATGCATGTACGTGTAAATCAATTCATGCTTAAATATATAAATACCCAAATAACACGCAATCTCTGCAAGATACTGGAAAAATAGGGAATTGTGTGGGCCACCCCACGTGAGAGGGGTGGGCAGTGCCCACGAGGGTATCATAAAATTTCCCGAGCTGTACGTACCTTGGTTACTATCGTTATTATTTGAAGACGGATTAGAAGAAGTGGAGCTGGAAGATTTTATCCCAAGCCTTTCACAAGAGTTGGACCCAATTGCACCTACAATTACAAACATGCATATATAATCAATCAATCTGCATGTAATGATCTCAAGATTTATATATTGATCTTGATTTTGATATATATATATATATATATGAGAATTAAGCTAGAACAAGTGAGTGAGTCAGTGTTATTACAATCGCTGTAGCAAGGGAAGGCAGAGATGTTGAGGAGATTGGAGAAGCCAGAGTTGCACTGACAAGCGTGGCTACTTTTAAGGTTTTTCTGGCAGCTGCCTTCTCCACAGTAGACCCAGTAGCAAGCTAGTTCATTCATTAATTAACAAACATCATATCATATCATATCATTCATGAGTAATTAATTGATTTTTACCAGTACCAGTACCAGTACCTGTACTACTCAATAATATATATATATATATATATATAATTTAGAAATTAAAAGAAAAAAGAGAGAGAGATGTGGCAACGAATTACGCACGATCGAAGACTGAAGTGTTGTGAGGATTTGGAGGAAGCGGAGGGGGAGCCGCCATACAGGAGTAGTCAACATCACCTGTACCATCCATGGATCCAACCCAATATTTATATATATAGTAATGTAATAAATAATTGAATGAATGAATACACACAGTCGGGAATGATGCAGGGAAGGAATTCCAGATCGTCTTCATTATCAAGACGAGTGCGCTTCCAGCCATCATCACAATTGCATTTGAAGTTGAAAGCTGATCCTGGAGCTGCTTCACAGCTCCCTTTTCCACATTCCACCTCTTTGCATAATTCATCTAATCCATCCAAATAATTATGCATGCATATATTAGAGATCCAAGAGATGATTAATTAGTTAATACGAACCATAAAAGGGAGCTAGACCGGGAGGAACATCATCTCCTTTTGCAAATACAGGCACCAACACCACACAAATCGCCAACACAACTCCAAAACCAGACATGCTACAACAGGATAGATTAATTAACTAATTAATTACTTCGTAATCGTTTATGGAAGTTATATTCATCCATCTCTCTCTATATATAGAGAGACAGTTAGTTATATGCAAGAATATTGACTCCTTCGCTACTGGTGAAGAAGCTTCTGCCAACTTAAACATAAACAAATCAAATTTCAAACATATATTACTACTTAATTATATAATTAATCTACGGGCCTTTTCCGCAGGCATGATTAATTTAAATAAATATAATTAGTTGACATAGTCATTATAACTACTCCAAATGCACCGCAAACAAAATCAACAATTATAACATTCATTGAGGCACGTCTTAATAATTAATTATATTCATTCTATTACACAGATATCTTTGTATCCGGTTTGAACACCCTGGAATATTTGAACTTGTCCTTTTTAATATAGTCTAGATATGCCATTTTTCCGTCTTATAAATACAATATGCGTGTATTTATACGGTTTATATGTATAATTTATTACAAAAACGTCTATGAACAAGTCATGATTTCTACCTAGTTTATATTTTTCAGGGAACCCGTGTTTTTGCTTTTCCGTTTAGCTAAGCTTCTCAACTTTTAGTTAATGTTGACTTTAGATGCGCAGTTGGTGCAAAAAAAAGTCAATAATGGCTAACTTATTTTTTTGTTTTTCTCTCTAGAAGTAGAAGGTTCTAATAAAGAAATATGTAAATGAATTCATTTCGCATGTGGGCAATGAAATAAAAGAGCATAGTCCACTTGAATACCGTCGCAGGGAAGAATCTTATATTTTTAGTCCTCCAAATATGATCGATCGATCTTAGGAAATTTTAGAACAATTCTAATTCCTTTTGTTTCAGTAGTTATTGATGAAGTGGTCCAATAATATTGATCAAGTCGTGTAAGTTGCATTTTCAGTAGAGCCCCTCATTCTCCTTTGAACATATAAACATAATGATGCAATCCGTGGATCAATCAGTGGCACAAAAACCTTTATCATATTCATATCTCAATATCATAGACTTGACCTTGATCTTTTCTCTTCTCTAGCCATTATCAATCATATATTACTTGCGTTTTCAACCAAAACTTGCTCTGTAAAGGAGAAGACAAGGCATGAGGGAGAAAAGGAAACACAAGAAATGAGAATAGACATGTATGTTTATGTTTATGCAGGCAAGCTATATATCTTTCCATTGACTAATTAATCACTATAACAAACACAGTTGCGCCCTAACAAAAGATCAGAAGCTGCCTGCACTACACATCAACAGAAACAGCTTCTACGATGCTTCAGCAATCTGCACAAACTAGCAATAATCAACAACTCATATTCATTATAATAAATCAATATCAATCAAATTAAGAAATGAAATGATGCTATACTAAACTAAAACAAATTAGCTAGCCTACTTGTTTTGCTTCAAACAAGTTGATCAAATGAGGATCAACATTCTCCTTGGGCTCCCAAGTTGCCTCCTCTATATCTTCCCACTTCACCAGATACTCCACCACCCC
>AYJT01059450.1:0-11218 GCA_001278415.1 Ocimum tenuiflorum | reverse complement strand
TCGTAAACCCCAAGCTCCTCTTCTGTGCCAACAACTAGGAACAATTTCCTCATCAGATAGCTGATGGTTAGTCCGAACTGGACATCTTTCTTGAACACGTGGTTCTCTTTTATTTCTTCGTTCCTGCGCACATTTTCCAGTAGCTTACTGAAGACAAACTCAGCCTAATTTGCCTCCACTCCATCATTGATTACCATCATCGGCTTGAACTTCCTTAAGGACAGCTCTGACTTTGTCCCCAGATTGTAGACGATCATTTTATTCACTACGTCCAAAAGTAAGGCATAGAATTCAGTAAGCGAACCTTTGGAGGTTTGTATCTTGAACTGATATTTGGCCTTCTTCCCAGATTCCCTCCATTTGAGCCAATGTTTCTTCTCTGGCTTGTCTATTTCATCAAGGTAGCTAAAAATAGAGATGCCTTGTTCGAGAGACCAAACTTTTTTACGAGAAAGGCTGGAGAAATCATGATCTTCGTTCAGTGGACTTTAGTAGAGAAGGACCTCTCGTCCACTGAGATGATGGCCCTGCGATAGAATTTGGCCACCAAATCGGGATAAAACCTCCTTGGAGCAGAAATGGTGTTGCAAGATGGTTTCCTTCTGCAACTTCCTTCCAAGGTTGAGAATAGGTTGTGGGTAGTCTTTGTATTGCTTTTTGAGAAGAGGTAGGTTCAAGATCTTGTTTTTCTGCACTTGGAGATGGCGTTGCTCCACGTGCATAAGTGATCGAGATCCGGTTCGGGAGATGGTAACCAACTGCGCCAAAGGAAAGGAATGGCAACAGGGATATCATGGGCATTCAGGATTTCAGATACACGAGCCATAGATAATATAAAATAGAAGAAAAGGTTTGAAGGTCTCTTTATGGAAGGTATGAAAGTTTTGAACTTAGGCTCGGAGGTTGAAGAAGATGACAAAATATGATCGTGGGTGAAGATTACCTATTTATAGAAAAAATTGAATAAGGATGGACGGTTGAGATCAAAAGAATAATAAGATCCAACGATCAGGATTACTTGCCATCTGCTATAGTGCAGAGGCGGTTGTCCTTAAAATGATCGTGGTCAGTTACCTTTCTACGTGGCAGCTTTCCGCCAGTCTCAGTTGCATTTAATGTGACATTTATGTCATTTGAATTTTGAAATAAATGACATAAAAGTGGGAGAATTGAATATCTTTGAGACTAAGTTCCCTCTAAGTATAAGATCAATTGACAGAGAATTGGGACTCAGTCCGATTAGTGTCAATTGTGACTAAGAGCTAGAACTCAGTTCTGTTATGAGATAGCTGACTAATATTCTTCATAAAACTTTACACAGCTGAGAGTTGGGACTCAGCTGTCCTCCTACTAAGTAACTAACAACTGGTCAGTTCTCAGGCATCCTTCAAAGAGTGATCAACCTGATAGTTGATAGTATCCTCGGTCATTTCTTAGAACACAGCTGAGATATGGGACTCAGCTGTCACCCCTTGATTACCAATTGGAACTGAGAGCATGGACTCATTTATCCTTCCGCTTCATTAAGATAGCTAACAACTGAGAGCCGAGACTCATTTATCCTATATTTAGACAAATTTTTACTCTTCTCCTTCAGCTAGCATGTCTAGTACTAGCAAAACCCAATTGAGTACACGATTCCTTGAACCTGGACTCCTGAAGGAGATTTGAGAAAATGTCTGCAAGCTGGTCCTCAGTTTTTACGTAAGCTATTGACACATCGTTCTTTTCCACATGATCTCTGATGAAGTGATGTCTAATGTCAATATGTTTTTTCCTTGAATGATGAACTGGGTTCTGCGTGATGGCAACCACACTATTATTGCAGTAGAAAATTAGAACAGCTCTAGTTGATACTTTGTATTCTCGTAGCTGCTGCTTGATCCACAACATCTAAGCACAACAGCTACCTACAACTACATATTCGGCTTCAGCTGTGGAGGTGGCAACTAAGTGTTGTTTCTTGCTCAACCAAGAAATCAGTTTGTGACCAAGGAATTGACATGTTCCGCCGGTACTCTTCAATTCTGCACCTCTTAAGTCTGAATTTGAGTAGCCTTTAAGATCTAGGCTATCATCACTGGGATACCAGATTCTAAAGGTCTCAATTCCTTTTAAGTAACGAACAATTCGCACAACTCTATCCATGTGTGACTTGTTTGGATTGGTTTAGAATCTTGCACACACTCCGACTGCATAGCTCATGTCAGTTCGGCTGGCAATCAGGCACAGAATTGATCCAATAATCCCTCTGTAAGTTGTGGGCTTGACTTGTTCTCTTTCTTCATCAAGTGTCAGTTGGGCACTTGTGCTCATAGAAATCCTGACTGACTTGGTTTTCCCGAGGCAGAACTTCTTGATCAGCTCACAGGTATACTTTTTTCATTGATGAAGATTCTCCCTAGCATCTTCTTTACTTGAAGTCCTAGAAAGTAGGATATTTTTCCCATCATACTCATCTGGAAATTTCCTTGCATCAGCTGGGCAAATCTTTCACACATAACTGTGTTTGTGGATTAGAAGATAATGTCATCCACATAGATTTGAACAAGTAGCATACTACCATCATCCTCTACCTAGAAGTGAGTTCTGTCGATCATCCCTTTCTGAAGCCCATTTTTCAGCAGAAATTAAGATATGATCTTATACCAAGCTCTGGGGCTTGCTTCAAGCCATAGAGGACTTTCTGATACGGTGCACTTTATCTCTTTACTCGAAACCAGACGGTTGTTCCACATTATCTCTTTGCTCGAAACCAGACGGTTGTTCCACATATACCTCTTCAGTCAGCTCACCGTTCAGGAATGAACTCTTCACGTCCATTTGATAGACAATGAAGTTGTGATGAGTTGCATAGGCAAGAAACCGTATGATGGCTTCAAGTCTTGCGACTGGGACAAATGTTTCATCGAAATCGATTTCTTCGCATTGTGCATATACCTTAGCCACCAATCTTGCCTTGTTGCAAATAATAATGTCATTTTCATCTCTTTTATTCTTGAATACCCACTTGATACCTATTACTTTCTGGAGAATATGATGATCTACCAGGTACTAGACATTGTTGCGAATAAACTCAGCCAGTTCTTCTTGCATGGCTGTGATCCAGTTGGGAGAGGGCTTCCTCCAGCTTGGACGGCTCTATTTGAGATGGAAAACAAGTGAAGAATGTTTATCAAGACCTTGAGTGAACAGGATCAATTGGATCATCTTAGATATCTTCAGCTGAGTGATCTCTTAGCCATAAAGGGGGTCAGATGACTTCCACTGAGATTGGCTGATTTTCAGCTGTATGGATGGGTACAGCTGCAACTGTGATATCAACCAGGTTGTTAGGTGAGATGATATCAGGTTGCTAGTCCTCCGTCACAATTCTTCCTTCAAAAACTGGGGCTGCAGTGATTTCATCCATCAAAGCTTACTCTCTTGTAGTTGTGGTTCCAGATAGGTCTTCAGCTAGAACTGGTTGAGCTGCTGAGGTGCTTCCCTCAGCTGGGCACCTTCCTTTAGTTGCACCTTCAGATGTGTTGTTGATTGAAATATCTTTTAAGGTCTCAGCGAGAACTTCTGCATCACAGATCCTCTCAGTCATTTGGACCTCAGCCGCGGAAACTGAGTCCTGAACTGGGTTCCAGAAGTATGCCTAGTTGGTTCAGTTAGTTGCACACTACGAGTGTTGCCTAACTGAACTTCAGCATCATTGGCTTCTGGACAGCTCAGAGTCAATTCTGCAATATCCATACGCACTAAAGTAGATTCATAAAAAATAACATTACATGTTATTTTCACAAGAAGGGTTGTCTTGTTAAACACCCTAAACACCTTATGAGAGGGGTATTCGTAACCTAAAAATACACCCTCATCACCTTTAGGTGAAAAAGTGTTTAACTTTGACTTCCCATTGTTATGGATATAACATGGGCATCCAAAAGCTTTGAGATGAGTTAGAGAAGACTTACAACCCTTGTACACCTCGTAGGTGTTTTATTTAGCCTTAAGTTGAGGGAGCTACGGTTTTGATGTAGCAAGTTGTGCTGACTGTTTCAGCCCAGTAGCTTTGACCAATCTTTGCCTCAGATAGCATTGTGCTTGCAGCTTCCTTCAGAGGCCGATTCCTGCTTTCTGCTAGACCACATGCTGTGGTGTCCTCATAGTTGAGTGCTCATGACTAATTCCTTGTTCCGCACAGAAGTCCATAATTGGCCCATTGTAGAATTATGTTCAATTGTCTAATATGATCCTTGTAACTTTGCAGCTCTTCTCATTCTGAACTTTCAGGATCAGCTCTGGCAGTACGATCTTCACTTCAGCTTTGTTTCTCAGAAACTCCATCCATGTGAACCTTGAGAAATCATATATAACCACCAGGGTATAGCTCTTTCCTCCAACAGATTGGGGAGTAACTGGTCTGAATAGATCCATATGAAGAAGCTCTAAAACTCTTGAGGTGTTTGGCTCCATTATCTTTTCTTTGACTGAAGCCTTTGTCTGCTTACCCAGCTGGCAAGCTCCGAACACTCCTTCTTTCTTTAATACTTCAGTTGGCAGTCCTTCAAATAGGTTGTGCTTCACCAGGTAATTGATGGTCTTGAAATTCAAATGATTTAGCCTTTTGTGCCAAATTCAGAAGACAAGGCAAGTGCTGGAGCTACCACTCTCCCAGTCCATTATGCACAATCGTCCTTTTCTATTTCCTCTGAGGACTACTTCCTTGGAGATCTTGTTTTTGATCTGGCACTCATTCTTCGTGAATACCGTCTTATATCCATACTCTCCAAGTTGACTGATGCCCACAAGATTATGCTTGAGATTCTCCACAAGTGCGACACCATACAGGGTTACTCCATTAATTGTTATAGTTCCAGTTGCAACGATCTTGCCCTTTGAGGTGTCCCTAAAAATCACTAATGGCCCATTGACCGGTTTGATATCTGATATGATTTCCTTGATGCCAGTCATGTGCCCTGAACAACCACTATCCAAAATCCAAATATCTGATTTGTTCCGTGGCTGGCTGCTCATGCCCGCAACCTGCAGTCACAGAGAAGAATATTTCGGTACTCATCTTACTTTGGGTCCTGAGGGGACAGCACAGTCATGAATCCTTTAGGGATCCATACTTATATAATCTTTAACCTTTTGACCACTTGGGCAGGTTGTTTCACTACCTTCTTTTTCATTCTTCTCTCAAAATGCATACGGTTATGATGTTTAATGTCAAAATGTGCATTTGTGTGTGTGTATAGCAAAACTTTGAGGGTCTGACCGTCAGTACTTGCGGACAGTTGCCTTGGGTTTTTTCGAATGAAATCGTAACCCTTGGCGATTAGCCCTTTCGTATTGCCAACTGGACTTAGGTTTCCTTAGTACTTGCTTTCACAGTTGTTGGCTGGATGAGGGTCTCCAATTAGGTTTCCTATAACTAGGGTGTCTCCAATTAGCCTTAGCATAACTGGAGTGAGAAGTAATTGGTGCCCTAGTCAGCTGGGGTCCCTTCAACTGAACAGTCTTGGGGAGGGCATTTGGCCTTTCGGTCAGCTAGACCCTTTTCAGCTGGGCTGCTTTGGAAGCTGCAGTTGGCCTAGATGACTGACCAGTTAGTGTCTCAACTGGTCAAAGCACTATCTTCTCCCTGCCTTTTCTCGTGCATAAGTCAGTTTTGTCATTCAAAATTGATGGATCATGACCTAATCCACTTTTTTGTGAGCTCCAAATCTCTCGAGCTTTTGTTAAAAGAAGAAAGAATTTTTTCTTGCTCGAGGTTTTTCGTTCTTAAGATTTCTAGCTCAATTGAAAGGTTTTTGAAATCAAATTTTAAAGCTGAGTTTTCCTCTCTAAGTTTTTCATTAACTGGCTTCAATGACTGAGCATTGTCCAGCTCGGTAGTTAGTTTTAAAATTTGCTCCTTTAAGGAAGTATTTTCATGAGAGATTTTACTTCCAAGCGTGAACATGTAATCAAAATCCTTAGATAAAGATTTTAAATATAGGTCCTCAGATTCAGAATGACATGACTTTAAGTCCTCATTTACATGCTCAGACATATACAAAGTCAAGGAAGAGTCAGTTACCTCATTATCAACTGAGGTTAGGACTATTTCAGTCTCTTCTATTTTGATGTCAGCCATGAATGGCACCAATGGTTCATCATCATCAAAACAGGCGGCTGACTCAGAATCTAGATTGTCATCATCATAGGGAATGTCCGGCATCTCAGTTGTGGTTAGCATAGCTTCAACATACTCTTTGGACACTCTTCTTTGGAAGCTTTTCTTCACCTTGGCTCGCTCTTCCTTTCTAATCTTAGGGCAATCGAACTTGAGATGATTAGGAAAGTAGCACTCAAAGCAAGTGCGTTGTTTCCTTCTTGAAAACTGAGGTTTCTCGGTCTCTTTTCTTCTTGAGAAACTGCTTGGGCTCTACTCCTGGCCTTTTCCAACTTTTTGGTAAGGATTCGCGTTTGCTCTTCCACCTCTTGAAAGACATTGGCTGGGGATTTCTCCGCTGACAATGAGGGTTTGTCAGTTGGTATAGTAAACTGTTGTCGTTGTGGCTTGCAAGGTGAGAAGTTTTTCTTTACAAATAGGGCCGCATCCTCCATCTTTGATGACTGCTGGGTAGTCTTCTTTGAAGTAAGTTGGTATAGTAAGCTCTAAATATCCTACGTTCTCTCTTCTTTCTCCACGAAGGGAAATCTACTATAGATAGTTATACACGGTGTTCTCTCTTCTTCCTAACACTACCAATCCATGCATGTTAACCAACTAATATAATTGCTCAGCCAACAAAGTTAGCTTAATCACACAAATTGAAAAGTTTAACTAATTCTCAAAATTGGCATACATTAGTAGTTCGTTAGCCCAACTAACCAACATAAAATCAATCTATTCAATTTCGAACTAGACAATCTCTATGAGTCTCAACTGACCTTTCTAGGGTCAGTTCCATTGAATTGGGCCCTGAGTTTAAATTCCACACTTACATGTTTTACTTTTAATATTAGATCCAACACTTGATCTCAAAAGTTAACTGACATCTCATCAGTTATACCTTACTTGATCAAGTACTAGAGACTACTGATCTAATATCAAACTAAGAACAGAAACTATTGAATCGCAAGACTCAACTAGAATTTGGGACCAACAATTGTGTTGCTCAAGATAAAATTGCCTACAAAAATAGTGGAGCTCATTACGAATTGCATTACAATGGTTACATATTCATTTGTGATGAAATGAAAAATTTATGGGAATAGACGAGGAGACCCCACGTCACCTCTTATGTTTATTTTTAGTGCACAATGCATATCCTCAAGCTTGACTAAGCTAGCATGATGATAAAACTCAAGGAAATTAGTTCAATGATAGAGGGCCACGATCAACCTACTTATTCCTTGCGGATGACAATGTTATTTTCTTCAAGGCTGATGAAATGGAGGTAGAGCGGTGAATTCATGCCAGATGACTATTCCAAGGCTTCGGGACAACTCATTAATTATTGCAAATCAACCATGACTTTCAGCCCAAGATTGAATTGAGAAATTGCTAATAAATTGTCGGAAGTGTTCACTGCAACAAAAACAAATGAATACTACCTTTACCTCGGATTGCTAACTTTATCGATAAAAAACAAAAGAGCATCATTAGGGTTCTTCATTGATCGATTTGTGATGAGAATTAATAGTTGGAAGAACAAACTACTTTCACCTAAGGAAAATAGGTCTTAATGAATTCGGTTATTCAAGCTATACATGTATATACAATGGCTTGTATTAGAGTGCCAAAAGTTATCTGTCAAGTTATTGATCACATGTGTGCAGACTTATCTGGCAGGGTGATTGTGAAACAAAAGAATGCATCAGACGAAATGGAGGAATTTATGTTTGTCAAAAGAATGCGGATAAATGGTCTACAAAATCTTGAAAGCGGGGAGAAAGCACTTCTAACAAAACAATTATGGTGTATAATTAAAAACCCAAAATCTATTCTAGCAGAGGTAGGGAAAAAGGATTTTTAAATCTGGAGATCTTTAAATTAGCCATGTAACTTATCAAGAAGGCAGAGAGATGGAGAGATCATGAGAGCTTTTTCTGGTGCTTATTTTCCAAGATTGTGTTCCGGAATTTGTTATTCCAAAATTACAGATTTTACAATACTACAGTCAAGAAAATGATTTCTAAAGAGGGATGCTGGAAAGGGGATCTACTTCAACAATTCTTTCATGATTTAATTGTCAAACAAATTGAAGAAATCTCAATTTGAAGTAAAGAGAAGAATGCTTTAGAAAGATGACAAAAAATGAATTTTCAGTGTGAGGTTCACTCATTTGTTGGAGTCTAGATACTTTAATTACCAGAGAATTGTTTGAAGGTAGCGAAGAAAGAATGGAGAACACTAATCTGGACAAGGAAGATTCCTCCAAAAGTGAAGATCTTCAGTTGGAAAGCTATGAAAAATATCTTACCGGTGGAAGAGAATCTCATAAATCACCATGTTCCTGTAAGTGGAATGTGTGAAGAATGTAATAAGGCTTGGGGCACAAGAATGTGTGATCTTTAGTTTTACACCAAAGTCAAGGATATTTGGAAAGACAATAACTATTGGAGGATTATAACTATTGGAGGATTACGAAAAGATTTGGAGAAAAATCTATCTATGAAGCGGGTCAGAGAATAATAAAAAAGATGGAGAAAGAGGAATAAGAATTTTGGATGATTACAACTTGGTTAGTGTCGAATTGTAGATGTGCAAAAAACATTTTGTTAATATAAAGCATCATAAACAAAGCATTGTGCAAGGAGAATGCTTCCTTAATGCATATAAACAACAACTGAAGCTATGGCAAATAATGTTTCTACAAACTCAAAGAAGTGTTATGGAAAATAGAAGGCTCCAAGTGAAGACCGATTTCAGGTGGATGTGGACGCGAGGGAAAATTATGAACTGGGGGAATATGAAATTGGAGTCATTGTCAGGGACCATTTGGGAGTTACTCGAACAATTCTTTCTAAACCAATAGTGAGACCAAGCTCGGTTATGGAAGCAAAGGTGCTTACAAAGTTTTACGACATTGGGCTTTGTCTACAGGACAATTTGAGACCAATCAACATTTAATCAAACTCTCTTTTAGCAATCCAAGCAATACAGTAACTGGACAAGATAGTTATAGAAGTTCGGATTTAAAATATCATACATCCTCTCTTCCTTCTCCACGAAAAGAATTCTTTATAATTAGTTATACATGGTGAGTGAGCACGGGTTACAACTAATTATCTTTTGCAACGGAGAACCTCCAATGTTCTTGGTCACAGGCATGACTGAGCTGAAGCTTTACTGAACTTTTTCTTAGGCTTCTACTCGGTGGCGTGAAAGTTTCTGTTCTTTTCGTGAATGTAAATCGATTTGGATGAGTGATATTCTCATATAAGAATCTGAGAACGATATCAGAATCCTCAGTTGTGGACAACTTTTAAATCTTCGATAGGTCTTAAGTAAGGATACTCGGAAAGCTAGAATGCTTTAGAGAGAGATAGAGTTTGAATAGCAGATTGTTATACGCGAGTTCTTATCATCATTTTTGTTAGTGTAACCTCTTCCTGTCTGATGACTCTTCTATTATAGGCCACTGATTTGAATAGTATCCGTTAGAGATAACATACAAAATTTCTCTTTTTGTCGTTAAAAAATATGGCCGTTGCTGTACATATTGCAAGTTTATCAACTCTTTATCCATCGCACATTCAATTGTGGTTAGTATTCGCTGGATAATAATCGGCTGTCAGACTGCCTTTTAAGAAAATATTTCTGAAGGTCCACTCTGAATACTTTTGAACATTCCTCTTTTGTCTCAATTGTACGTGGGACAACTGAGCTTGATGGATGATTTGAGCTGAAAAGTTCTTACTAACTTTTCTTGTACTGGGAATCAACTAAACTTTTAATGGTCAGCTGTGGGAGTCTTCTCTCACTTAGATGTCTGTTCTGATTGAACTGTCAGTTGGGTTCATCACAACTGATTGAGCAGTTGTGGTCTTCAAGCTCACAACTGAAGGAGTCAGTTGTGATTTCTCACAGCTGAATAGACGCAGCTGTTGTTTGCAGATGAACTTGATCTTAACTTTTCAAGTCTTGAATTCTTCCATCTCCAGCTCTCCGCAAACCTAAGCTATCACAAATATAATCCTTCACATGATTACAGTCTAATATCAATTTTACACCAATGGTATTTGAAATCACTCAAAATACAATTATTCATAACAATTTCCCCCTCTTTGATGATGTCAAAATCATGTGCGGCTGGAAGAAGTGAAGGGAGTTACAACTGGCTTGATGATGTCAAAACCATGTGCGGCTAGAAGAAGTAAAAGGAGTTACCACTGACTTCCCCTTAACATGTTATTTCTTCTATCTAGTTGATTTTCTTAACAATCCCCAAGAAAAAATATACAAGTGTTAAAGAACTTATTAAATTTAAAAACTGGGATGTAAAATTATTGTTGTAGCTAACAACTGATCTCACTCAAACTTGTGCATACCCAGTTCTAGCTATATAAGCATTAAAAATATTTGAGACAACTAGATAATACTATTCAAAGAGTCGTATTTAATCAGTTTCATATATATTCTATTTCAGTTTACATTGTACATCATATGATAAGAAAATTTAAGAACAATGTACAAAGATATAGGCTAAAACTGACTAAACAAACTCTAATAACTCTTCAACTGGAAGGCTTGCTGTCGGATTCTTCTTGCTTCTTCTTCTTTCCAGCCTTCTCAGCTGCCTTAGCTTCCTTCTTTCTCTTCCTTCTCTCTTCAGCAACTTGCATCTTCTCGAATTCAGCCAATTCTTGCTTCAACTGCAGCCTTTCCCCCTTTTTGACAACATCGGAAAGGGTTAAGATGCTTTGGCTTATGACTTGAAGGCATGAAGATACCGTATGCTGGACGCCAACCATGGTTTGTGAAATCAGCATAAATCGGAAGATGGCTGAGCTGGGGGTAGCATATTAAGTGGACATTTGTCCGCCAGATGCAGCTTCATGGGAAAGGGTGAGATCAAGGCTCGGATCTTGCTCTTGGACTGTTGAAGGAACAAGTCCTGAAAATAGGACCATCTGAAGCTGACAGGGGTCCTGTTCTTGCGTGGGGAATGCAGTGACTTGTTGAAGAGGCTCAACAACAGTTAGCCAAGCTGGAATCATGATCTCCTGTGGAGGA
>AYJT01059445.1:0-19925 GCA_001278415.1 Ocimum tenuiflorum | reverse complement strand
AAAAAAAACATGTTTACAGAACTACAATCTGACGATTCTCACCTTCCCACAGAGAAACTTGCATTCCCCAAACCATGCTTACTGGCTGCGCTATAAATTTTGTGGACGAATTCGAGGAAGATGACGACGATATAGGGGTGGAGAAGACGAACCTTAGTTTCGGATAGCCAAACGTGATGGTGTGGATGAAAATGAATTTCGATTCTCTAAAACTCATTTAATACAAGGGAAAAACCGAATTGTACCGGTTCAACCCACTTTTGAAAGAAAAAACATTTCAGCCACGTGTCATCAGATCTGCGGTGGTGCGTAGAAAAATCTTGTAGTTTAATGATGACTTTCAAATATATATATATATATTTTTTCCTTTTTCCCGGTGCAAGGACTTTCAATTATTGCTTTACCATTATGATGGCAAGAAAAAGTGAATGGGATCAATTTGAGTGGGCACACCGGTCCATCCATGTCGGTTGCTAGAAAACAAACCAAATGGTAGTCTACAACTTTAAAAATATTGAATTCAACTATAGGGTAAAACTGGAAAAATATCAAAATCTTTCGGGGTAATTAGGGTCAATTATGCGAATGTTTAGTCAACTAGAGCATTGTTGAGGTTCAAACGAGTCAAATTAGAGCTTTAATCTAGAACGGAATGGAAAGAATGCAAGATTTTTTGGGAAAATTTTTCGTTCCCCGAAACGGACTTGCTGGTATTTTATAGATAAAATCAGTTGTCTTACACGTTAAAATGAATGTTTCGGATCGTCGGCAGCCGGGATCTATGGAGAACTTAGCTAAAAGCGATGGAATAGTAAATATAGCTAAGTGAAGGTGTGTGATGCATGATTATGCCGTACAACCGAGTATTAATACAAGCATTAAATATTGAAAATTCATTTTAACATATATAAGATGAGTTTCAGAAAACTTCTACTTTCTCCAATTAGATAAAAGGAAGTTGGTACATGATTTCAACATTTCTTATATATCAAGTTATAAATAAGAATATAAAGAAAAAGAAAATCAAACTACAGATTGCTCGAGAAGAAAATACAGCATATATGCAGAGAAAGATAATGAGAACTTTAGTGAGACAATTTACTATAGATTTGTAATAACATATTTGCTTGAGGGAGGCGGACCCTTTGAAGTCCAAATTAGATGACCAATTTTGTGATAAGGGATAAGGAGGATTTGATTATCGTTTTTGAAATTCCTATATCCACCATTAGAAATTGTGGAAAATAGTGGCTCGCTCGCCTTTTGAAAAGTTTGAATTGATTATAACTAGGATTGATAGATTTTTCGAATTAATTATTTTGACAATACGATAATGAATACCAAATAATTATTAACAAGCCTGTTGTATCGTCTTATTGCATAAGTTTCTAAGCCGTGGATCCCGGACATCACATAACAAATGATGTCAGAGTTGACGTTGGGTGGGTAGCTAGTAACATTCACTGTGGGTTTATATCAAAAGGAAAACATTAATAAAGCTGTGAAGTTTTCTGATTACTTTCAAATACTTCTTTTTTTCTTTCTCCGTACAAAGGACTTTCAATTCAGAATTTATTTTACGAAATAAGCTTTCTCCAAATATTGTTCTTAGTTTTTCTGCAATTTTAGTTTGAGATTTAAGATGGCGGCTTATGCAGCCATTGTTTCTTTCATCAATCTCGTGGAAGATATCCAAAACCATCCTCATATTTCAACGATTTTCGACCACAAACAGCTTCATTCTCTGAGAGAAAAACTTGATTTCTTTTTAAGTTTTGTTGAGAGCTATAATTCTGGTGGATGTCGGGAAGAAGCAGAAGAATTGGAGCGCCGAATTGCGTCAGAAGTCTATGCGGCTGAAAATGCAATTGAATCTCAAATAGTAGATCTAATTCTTTCTGAATCAAATGCTGATGGGGAAACAAGTCTGCAGAAGAAAGTCGAAGGTGTGAAGTTTCCCATACATGATGTAATCGAAGTTATTGATTCGGTAAAGAAATCAATCGTGGGATTCAGAGATTCAATTGGTGTGAAGCTGCCTGAAAATTCTTCCACTGGACCTGTTACCGGTTCCAACACAACTACGGTGGGATTTGGTGATGAGTCGATTCAGATTATTGAGAGGCTGATTCAACCAGAGCCTAATCGGCAAATAATTCCGATTGTCGGAATGGGAGGAACCGGTAAGACCACTCTTGCCAGACTCGTTTATGATCATTCACATATCACACAACACTTTGATATTCGCATGCGGGCTTCAATCTCTCAGCGGTATAGAATGGAAAATATTCTTTCGCAACTTCTTTCTAGGGAAGAAAAACCCACCACTGAAACTGTTAATGAATTAGGAGAAGAGTTGCATAAGAAGTTATGGGGTAGGAGGTATTTGATTATGTTGGATGACATGTGGAGCATAGAAGCATGGAATGAGATACAGTTATTCTTGCCTGATAATGGAAATGGAGATCGTGTTGTCGTCACAACTAGGCTTTCGAATATAGCCGCTCTTCTTAGCTCCGTGCCTTTTCAGATGAACTTTTTAGATGAGGAGAAAAGTTGGAGGTTGTTCTGCGCAAAGGCCTTTGGAGAAGAAGACTGCCCTCCTGAATTGGAGGAAATTGGGAAGGATATTGTGAGAAAATGCAAAGGGCTTGCACTATCAATTGTTGTGATTGGTGGACATCTTCGAAAATCTTCTAGGATGAAAGGATATTGGGAGAGTGTTAGCAATGACATAAACTCTGTTTTGGATTCTGGAGAAGATCAATGCTCGAGTATATTGTCTTTGAGTTATAACCACTTGCCTGCTCATCTCAAACCATGTTTCTTGTATATGGGAGTTTTTGAGGAAGATAAATATATTTATGTGCCACGCCTTATCAGTCTTTGGGTTGCCGAGGGACTTTTAAAGCATAATAATGAGAAAAGCAGAGAAGAGATTGCGGAGGATTACTTAAAGGATCTTGTTGATAGGAATCTTATTCTAGTTCATAGTTGGGACAGTATTGGCAAGTATGCACTTTGTAAGATTCATGATCTTTTAAGAGAGCTGAGCATAAAGGTAGCTAAGAAAGAGGATTTCTTTTGTGTGCTTGATACTACAAAAACCATAGATAGGGAGCATCGTGTTGTGACTCATATGATATCTCCGAAGAAAGAGGATTTCTTATATGCTCCAAGATTGAACACACTTGCTCGTTATCTAATATGTCAAGGGGGTGAGCTATCGTCTAACTTCAGATTATTGAGAGTGGGATGCGATAAAGTTGAAGTGGTAGTGAATGGAGGCCTTTTTGATTCTAATTTTCTGCCAGTTAATTTGCGCTACCTTACCTATAAATTTTTTGAACTTCCTCCCAATCCTTCAAAACATTTACACCTTCCCCCATCAATATCCCTAATTTGGAACTTGCAAATAATAGAAATGTCTGGAGTTTACGATAGAATTGTAGCACCATCTGAGATCTGGAAGATGCTGCAACTGAGGCTTTTGGATGTGAGACGTTTTCGTCTTCCCGGTCCTCCTCAAAGTCAGAGCAATGAAGTAGACCGCCCTATTTTGCAAAACCTACACACACTTGCCGAAGTAGAAAATTTTGGCTTGAGTGAAGATGTTTGCAAAAGAATCCCCAACATCAAGAAATTGGAGTTATATTTTAACTTCGAGGGGGAAAGCGATGGAGCAAGCTTATATTACTGTCCTCAAAATTTTGGCTCCTTCCATAAACTGGAATCACTAATCTGTAGGCTTTCTAGGAAACCAAGCTGGTATCATTTCGCTTGCCATCTCAAATTTCCTACTTCACTTCAAAAGTTACAATTGTCAAATTTCCCCCTTCATTGGGATGACCTGGCTGTGATTAGCTTGTTGCCCCATCTTGTAGCCCTCAAACTATTTGATTCGGTCGATGGACCCGAGTGGAACCCCATTCCGCTGGGATTTCCTTGCCTGAAATTCTTGACAATTATCGGATGTGGGAATTTGGTTTCTTGGAATGCTGATAGCTCCCATTTTCCTGTGCTAGTCTCTCTGACGCTTGAGTATGCCGACGAATTAGATGAGATACCTTCATGTATTGGAGATATACCAACTCTCCAAAGCATCACTTTGTATCTCTGCAGCGACTCTGCGGCCATTTCAGCAGCGAGAATTCTGGTGGAACAACAAGAGCTTGGAAATTACGGCCTTCGTGTTAAAGTTACGCTCCCCAACGAAGAGATGGTAGCGAGATTCAACGAAATGCTGCAAGAAGAGGGTTTAACATATAACAATCTTTATCCAAAGCTTATATTGGGTGCAGTTTTTTGAGAGCTGCATCCAATATATAGATCTGAGCTTATTTTTCTCCCAAAATCTGATTGAATTCCTTTATTTTTAATTTAATCGCAACAATGCAATGTGTTTATTTTTTATTTTTTAAAAAATAGACTTAATACTCCTCACTACTTTAATTAAACTCAATTTGTTTTTGGCATAAATTTACCAACGAGAGTCTAGAGTATTCAAGATTAAGTTACATATACTTTCGAATACATATTAGGACCCCCTGTGAATTGGTATGGATCTTCATTACATCTTTGTTACTTCATATATTACACCTCGAATTTTGGTCAAAGAGTTTTACAAGAGAAAAGCCATCCCCACTCGAGCCAAGACAAAACTTTTACTATTTTAGCTCGAGTTATATTTCATAGATAAACAAAATTATGTCATTTTATCTATATCAACCAAAGTCGTTTAAAGTTGATACACACAAAAAAGACAATGTCGTTTAAAGAAGATCCCGGATCTTCTTGCATGTAGAAAAACATTCTTTTCCACCCGGAGGGATAACCAAATGCCTCCCACAATAAATCCCGATCAGGCACATTAGGGTACGACGTCAGGTAATAATAACATTCTCGGGACACCTTTATTAAATTGTAGAAATAGAAAATGTTAGACATGGTGGGTTCCCCCAATCCATTTTTCGTGTAAAGGCAATACATGGCAAGTACATGTCGTCGTGCCAATGGCGACAATCGCATGGCTACCAGCTTTAATTGGTTTAATAATTTAACAAGAAAGGATGAATGGGAACCCTGCCCTCTTCATTTACAAAACCCAAACAAAAAGACACATGGCCCGAAGGTGGGCGATGACACCTCTTGTTAGACACGGGTATCATTCCAGAATAACATTCTGGTACCCGACAATGCTCAGCCATGACTGCCATTTGCGATCGTGTCATAGTGGAAGTAGCGCGGAGAATCTCACCTTGACATTCCTTTCCTCATACGTGTATTCGGGAAATCGCTTGTTGGGATTAGGAAGAATTCCCAACTCATAAACTAGAAGGCTATCGGAAGAGCTAGACCTAGGGAGTGAAGATGACGCCATGAAAAACCGAGATGTAGAAAAATAATAGACGCAACTGAGAAAATGAGGAATTCAATGGAACAGGGGCAGGAGGGGAAGTAAAGACTGATTTGAATTTCATAGTTAGAACTTTTTCGTTCCTTTATATTCATGATGAAGTCCAACAGAGGCTAATCAAACGACGACATTTCAACAGGCAAGTCGTCCGACAGTAAGTATACAAGTTCAAGATTCTAGAGTCAAGATATTTCCATACTTGTCATTTAATATGATTACTATACTACACTTGGGGCTTGATAACCTCCTCGAGTACTATCCAACCTTATGAGCGCAATTTGATCATCGGGGCTGCGTGGCACGAGAATGCTACTTTCGCTCGAGGATAACGATTCGTGTACATTTACAATATGGATATCTCTCTAAGTATATCAAATGCTCAGGGCTGGACTTCGACACTCGGCTTTGAGGCCAGATAAATTCAAAACTCTCGAACTCTTCATTTCATACTGGGGGCTGGATTTCTGCGTCCCAATGTTGTATTGACGGCCGATACCGTCAAAATTCTTATCTCTTGAGTCTGCGATATTATTCCGAGCCCTCAAGTAGCATCCTAAACCAGTTTCTAATCATTTTATGTATGAGGTTGCGGTCGCAATCATTATGCCAATTATTTACTGTGGGTTTCAAGTCCCTCGACCATCGGAGCCTGAAAGCTCCTTTTTATTATTTCAGACATAGCCCGATACTACGATCTGCATTTCAACCATTTTTTCAGGCGCAACTCGATGCTATGACCTATATTCCAAATCTACTTCAGATGTAGCTCATGCCATAGGACCCCGCTGTTTACTCTCGAGTTGGTCCCTTGGTAGAGTCATGAAAATGCACTGGCGATCTTGTTAACTTTTAACCCCAAGGTAAGCTAACATACTTGATTTCATTTGATTTCAAAGGAAGATTCTCAATTTTTCAAAAATTGTCTACAGCCCCGTGAGCCTCTCTGGGATGTTGAATTCCCCGGAGGATAAACTATTGCTAACAGCCTCATGGGCCTCTCTGGGATGATCGAAATTCCTCGGAGGATAAACTCATTTTCACTTTTGGTTCAAAAACCTGAGCGATGTGCAAGACACCACAAGATCCTTAACTGCCTAATCATGGGGTGAAAGATATAAATTACCAACAACCTTATGGGCCTTTGGGACCATTGAAATTCCCTGGAGGATAAAGTTTTAAATACTCTGAGACGAGAAAGGAAACCTTCGGGAGGATAAATTGCCAACAACCCATAGTGGCCTCTATAGACTAAATGATGCACTCCGGAGGATAAAAATTAAATCATAACAAATTGATTTACCTTCATGTTTCAATTTTCAGGTCTCAAACTCGAATGAGATCCTCAGACGCAATATAAGCGACTGATTGATGTATAATCTCTTGGTCTCTTCTAACGATTTATGCCTCACTCTACCTTGTTTTGAGCAGGAATTCACCATACCAAAATTGAAGAAGTGCTCATTACGCAAAACAGGTGTAAAAGTTTCTTGTTAAGATTTTGACTAACGATACTCTTTTGTCTGCTTGTCTCCATGAATCAATCGACTTGATCCGTGAAGACAAGGGGGTTATTGTTAAGGGTCAAAATCTCAAGTAGCATCCAGAGTCTTGAACTGAGATCCTGACTACCAAAGATCCTCGAGCCCATCGTTTGAACCGGAATCCAAGTCAAGGTAGGAAAGACTCGAAGTCAACCTTCGACCACAGTAGGTTCTCGAGCCCACCAAACTCACCTTGAAAGAAAGGCAACAACCACCCTTTGGCCTCGAGACCCATCGACCCGGAATCCTCGAAGATTCTCACAAAAATTGCATCGATACCCTTCCACACGTGCTCACACGTATAAGAAGGATCCAGAATGATTCCTTTGCTGAGTCAGCATGGCACCTTAGGTGAACTCGAACTTCTTCAACATGCTTTGTAGATTGACCCCTAGATATTTTCGATCTAGTCTTAAGTAAGGAGTTATTCATATTGTCATGTACTCTACAGTATAAGTAGGTGTCTAGTCAGCATTAGTCACACATTCAACATTTTACTATTATTCTTTTGCGTCATGTAGCAAGTTTCTCGTTCATTTGTATTTTTCGACTTCCGATCACCGAAATTCCTTGTAATTCGATTATTCAATCTATAAAATAGCAGCCAGTACGTTCCGGAGGACTATAAACTTTCCTGAAAATCATGGTGTCCGATTTAATTCTAGTTTAGAGTCTCATTTTGATCTCGCGATCAAAATCGAATACATGTAGTAAAATTTTGTGTACAAAAAAGTTTTTTTTTAGGTTTACAATGTAGAATTTTTATTTTTTTATAGGTGCTCTTGTGGGTGATGATTGGAATTAACAGAGAAGTTTAGTGGGGTGTTTGAAAAATGTGATGTGAGTATGTAAAATTAGAATGAATAATATGATTCCGATACACATCGTTATATGAGGGAATCCTAACGACTTCTTTATATGTATGTAAAGGATGAATTCTCTATCCTAATCAATCCTAACATACCTCACGTGAGTGGCACACTCCTAGCCAATTCGGGCATGCTCTATCGTGCAGTCCTACACGCATGTGAGTACAAGGTTTAGTAAAAATAAATCTCGGCTTTTCATTTTGCGGGGTCAAGACCAAGTCTTAGTAATTTCCGTGTACGGATCAAACATCAAACAATGATAACTCACTCAATTCACATTCTTTTTCTGCATTTTACATACCAAATTAAATATAATTTCATTAACATATTGGATTAGGGATTTGTTAATATAATTTTATGAAGTTTTAATTATAATTTTGTAATTCCCAAAACCCCACCTTATCTTATCCAAACCTCCACCACAACTAATTTCTTCATCATCCAAAATAGAACGAGACTGAGATTGAGAGAGAGAAAGAAGGAGCGGGAGGAGAGAGGGAAATGCTAAAGTTTTATGCTTCATTTGCATATAAAAGTTTTGTTTGCATATAATTAGAATTAAACTTTATATGCTAACAATTTTGAATTAAAATTTACGTATAGTGATATGAAATCAAATATATGAAAATATGCAATTAATAATGCATTTATATGATGAAAGTTTTTTTGTAAATGCTTTTTCTTTCTTTTTTGTTTTTTTTGCTTTTGTTATAATCAAATTGTACTGTATTCAATGAAATATATATTTATATGCAAACAATCATATTATTGTATGCATACAATCAACATGTTATATGTAATTTATGTATAATGATATGAAATCAAATAACATTAATCATGTGCTTATTTGTTTATTTTATTTTATGTTCGAATATATTATTTAAATATTTTATGGAAGTGCAATAAAAAAATATCAAAACAGTTTTTAGACTAAAAAATGTGCAAATATTTTGACAATGGAACCAAAATGAAAGTATTGGCTAAAAGTAAATATTTAGAAGTAAAACGAAATGAGAATGTGTCTTATGAGACAAAAAATATATATAATTTAATAGGTTTACTTTTTTTTTTAAATATATATTAAAAAACGTGTTTTAGTTTTTTATAAAATGAAATAATATTTTTTTCTTTTTTTACTTTCTTTAGATTTCTTCTCTTTCTAACCCATTTCTCTATCCCCTCTTAAACACTTACAGATAACGCAGCACCAGCACACACGGTAAGAGAAATGGGTTAGAAGGAGAAGAAAGCTAAGGAAAGTAAAAAAGTGAAAGTTAGTTCTTTCACTTAAAAAAACTAAAATAGGTTTTCTAACATATATTTAAAAAAATTAAAGCTGTTAATATTTATGAATGAACACAACTCTCATTAAACAAAAGGAAAAAGTTCTCTGTCGTCATTTCCATCATTTGTCGGCATTGTTGCAGGGGCCCACCAACCATTTCACCAAAGCTTGTTTTTCTAAAGCATTTATTTCATTCTTTATTCTTGTAATTCTATTCAGTATATATTTGTGATAATTTCTTCTTTTGTAGATTCTTGAATTAATTAATCTAAAAGATAAGAAGTGAGAAGTTTCATTATTCATTCTATTAAAGGTTAGTTTAGAGTTTAATTTCTTAATTTTTGGTATAACTATGTTTGACAGTCATTAAATTTACTTGGATAAATTATTTAATTTTTCTAGTTCAATTATATCTTTATTAATTTGAGCTCAAGTTAGGGATGAATTAGGGTTTGTGTTAAGGATTTTATAAAATAGAATTATATTTATATGATATGTGACTTTTCATTTATCAATTTTTATTATAAATTTGATTAAGTCTCATTTATATTAACTATTTACAATAATATTATTTATGTAGAATATGAAGAATTATTTCAAAAGAGTTAGAAGGGATGAGCCAGATGGGTCTTCCTCTTTTAATTAGTTTACTGCTAATGAACTAGTAAAAGAACCTTCCCAATTAGAGGTCGTACTAGATTTGTATGAGATTGTTGGGGATTGAGCATACGAAAATCAGTAGAGGAGTTTGATGTTATGATTCAAGATCAAGCACGTAGAGCATATTTGACCAAGGGACCTTGCCAACTTTTAGGCCACAAATATCCAAAAATAATATATGGTAACCAAGAAAGAAGTTTTCAAGATTCTTGTTATAAAAAATTTTCATGGTTGGAGTATAGTGTTTCAAGTGATGCAGCATTTTGTTTTTGGTGTTATATTATCAAGGACTCAACTAAAGGAGGTTATTATGAAGAAGACACTTTTACAAAAACTGGATATAAAAATTGGAAAAATTTAATATTCATCTTGGGGATGTTGATAGTTGTCATAATAATGCTAGAATAAAGTTTGCGTGCTTCCAAGATCAAAGACAGTGTGGAAAACTTGTTTCAAGCAAAATAGCCGAGAAATGGAGGCTTCTTATCGTCTACGTTTAACAACAATGTTGAACGTGACACATTTTCTTTTGAAACAAGGATTATCATTTCGTAGACATGATGAGTCGACTAGTTCTTTGAATAGAGGTAATTTTCTTGAATTAGTTGAATATACCAGTAAACTAAATGATGAGATTTCAAAAGTTTTGGGTTCAAATGCTCCTGTCAATAATCAAATGACTGCCCGGGAATTCAAAGAGACTTCTCACATGCTTGTGCCTCGGAAGTAACACTTGCTATAGTTAATGATATTGGGGATCTTTTAGTAGATGAGGCTCGAGACATTTCAATGAAAGAGCAAATGAGGATTGTTTTAAAATATGTAAATGAAAAAGGTGTGTAGTTGAGCGATTTCTTTCAATTGTGCATATAGCTGACACTTGTTCTCGCTCGTTAAATGAAGCTATTGATGATTTGTTTACAAAACATGGTTTTTCCATTGATTTATTGTATCATTGAGTTGGCGTTGGTTTTACCCGTTGCCACAGCTTCAGTTGAGAGGATATTTTCTGCTATGAAAATCATCAAGACTTATTTGCGTAATCGGATTGGAGATGAGTGGATGAATGACACATTAGTGATGTATATTGAGAAGGAGATATTTTCAAAGATTGATAATGAACTGATTTTACTACGTTTTCAGTCGATGCGAACTCGTCGAAGACGTTTGCCATTGATTCTATTTTGGATCTATTGAATCTATTTTGAATCTATTTGTAACTTTTGGATCTATCGAAGATGTCGTCGAACTACGTCTTCACTAAGTGTAACTTTTGAATCTATTTTATTATTTTTAGATTCGTTTTAACGTATGGAGTTTATATTAATTGTTTACCCTTAAGATGAAACTATTGTACGATTTTTTTAACATGAAAATATAGTGGAGTCCCTCAAGCAAAAATCCTGGCTTTGCCACTGACATTGCCTGAGTTGTCTCTGCTCTGACAATACGACATGCAGCCGTCGTTGATGCTCCGATTAGATTAGTCGGTCACCACTGCAACATCTCCATAGCCGATGGCGGTTGAGTCGGTTGTCGCCCAAGAACATATATCGGTTCGGTGACAATTTATAAATAACAGTCAGGATCCTTCCATCTTGACCTTACGATTACAGAGCCAGATTTAGTAGCTTGATGCGAATCCGTGATTGGTTCATCTCCACAAAAGAGAGGTAGGCTTTTGGGTTTTGGCAGGTCAACAAAAGTATTACAAGTGATGTCGAAAGATCCCTCCATCGAGCATCAGTTTAGGCAATCCGGTTTGGCAATTGAACCGAAGAAAAATGGTGTGAGTAGCAAGATGGTAAAATGAAGGAGGAGCATGTTTTTGTAATTTCTTTTAGCCTTTCGAAATGAAGAAAATAGAGTTTGAATGGTGTTCTTGATTTATTCAGTTCATGCATTGGTTATATGGTCTGGATCCCGTGTTACACAATGATGTTGCACATTGTGTTACACCACATGGATTATTGACAAGTGCACAAATCAATGGAGATAAATCACATCCCTAATAAAGAAATATTTTTATCATAATTAATTTACATTGATTGACACACTAGTCAGGAAGTTAGTGGATGCACGGATGTAGCAGGTAAAATGCATTTTAAAGGATTGTTTATGCATATGAAGTGTGTTTTTGTTATTTGTACATATACGTTTTATATGTATTGAACTTACATTTTACAGAACCCAGTTTCATGCTACGTGATTTTGCCCAGATTTTTTCTTTTTTGTGTTTTTTGTATGATTTATTTAGATAGACATGAAAATAAGCTTTTATTTTAAAAATCGTGAAATTATCTTCAATTTGATAATTAATAATTTTTAAAAATAATGTAAATTATGTGAAATATAATTATTTAAAAATTCTTAATAATTTTAAAAGAGAGAATAAAACAATTGACAAAAGAAATATTGCCAAAATTAACCAAAATTAATCGTGAATGCATTTATTATATTCGGCGGACGAAATATATAAATAGATCTGGACCCTTAAATCATCAAATCAAACAATTATATGATTTACTTATTTAACATGTTGGAAAGTTAGCTACATGAAATATAAGGGAAAGTGAAAGCGCATTATATGCATTGCGTTTTCATTAGAGCTGTTGCCATGTCAGCGGAGCTGACCAATATAAATCAAGGATTTGTTATATTCGTTTTTATGTTATATTTTCTTAGTTGGTTGGTGTGAAAAGTTGTTAGATGATGACTTCCATGATTTCGTATAACAACAGCCAGCTTTTGCTTACGTTGATAGTTGGTTATTTTGGTTACACAGTTACAGCTCTAATCCGTTTTTCCTTGTTTTCTCCGCGTTTCATGTGATCCAAGATATTTTGTTTCTCACAATATAAATAAGGATCAAGTACATGATTGTTTGCTGATTTTGGGGTACATAAAAAAACCATTCTGATATTACTATATTTTCTCTCTCATGAATTGGAATCCATCA
Source organism: Ocimum tenuiflorum (assembly GCA_001278415.1). Lineage (NCBI taxonomy): Eukaryota > Viridiplantae > Streptophyta > Magnoliopsida > Lamiales > Lamiaceae > Ocimum > Ocimum tenuiflorum. The sequence goes on along the minus strand of AYJT01059445.1, from coordinate 7,195 downwards.
CTCTTAAGATGGTATCCAGAGCAGTTAGTTATTGATTTCAAAGGCAAAGTGTTTGGATCTATCAATATCAAACAGAAGATTGCTGGATTGATCGATTTTTGTATCAATCAAAATGCCGAAACAAAATAGAAGAGTACCATGGCGTCAATTATTGAATAAGGAGGAATGAAATCATGAAGAAAGAGGTGAAAACAACAATCAGTTTAATCAAAAAGTTCGAAGAGAAATCTGAGGTCGTGGTGATACGGATGATCGAACAGAGAGGCTATCAGCTACTGGAATCAAAGCAACGATGCATATTATCTCCATCGTTCTGATCACCCGGGTATGGTACTCACCACTGCTCTCTTAAATGGCAAAAATTTTCATGGATGGTGTAGAGCGATTAAGAGAGGTCTAGAAGCTAAAAACAAACTAGATTTTATCAACGGTACCTTAAGTGAACCAGATTCTGATTCCATAGATTACAACAATGGTTGAAAGTAGACTATTTGGTATCATCGTGGATAATCAACTCAATATCTAAAGATTTTGTCGGCGGATTTCAGTACATTGATACAAGTAAAAAGCTATAGAATGAGTTACATCATCGGTTTGGGATAGCAATGGTCTGAAGGTTTACAAACTTAGGAAAACTATAGTGACTTAATGTCATAGGGAAAATTTTCTCACCCTAAAACTTACCTGTGTGCGGCACTAGTAAGTGCTACTAGTCAGCCTCTCTCTCTCTTCCTCGTCAGATTCCTAAGTGAGTGTATCAGTGCGTCGGTATAAAACTTCTTATTTCTATGAATTCAGCGGAATGCAAGTATAAACACCAAACATATAGGAACGCATCCTAACCTTTGTATTGCTCTCAATATTTACAAAGGAATGACTAATCTCACACGCAACTCATTGTGTAAGACTTAGCCCAAATATATACATTTATAGTGTGGGTCGCAGCCCATCGATTTACATAATCTGAACCAACGCAACACTATACTAAGAGCTGTGTTCAAGAGTCGCGTCCTTCTCCAAGAGACGTCTCATTTCGAGGGCTGTGTTCTCCTCCAAGGGATGCCTCGGTTCGAGGTGTTCTCCTTCAAGCGACGTCTCATTTCGAGGGTCGAGTTCTCCTCCAAGAGATGCATTGCTTCGCCAAAAGCCGCATCCGTACGACCCTTGCTATCAAATTCCTTCAGCCTCGAGTCTGTTTCGGATAATCGAGGCTTCCTTCGTCGCCTCAAACTTCGAACCTCTGCCTCGAACCCTCGACCTGTGCCTCGAACATTCGACCCGTGCCTCGAACACTCGACCCGTTCCTCGAACACACGAACCTTCACTTCGAGCCCCTTGACTATTACTTTGAATGTTCGGACTGTCACCTGGACCCACCATGCATAGTTCTGCATCTATGCTTGCCATGGACTAAGGTGCTCATACCTTAGTGCCATTCTCCGGAGGCCTTCGCCATGACCGAACCCATCTTGAGACCATTGACTCATGGGGCTAACACTTACACACAAGGATCTCAAACTGTAATGATGTATTTCCATAACCTCCAAGGACTATGGGACGAACTAAGTCTGTTGTTGCTAGGATGTGTATGTAGATATAGTGTAGCAGAGGTAAATAGGATGATTAGCGATAGTGAGAGACTTATGCAGTTTCTCATGGGGCTTAGATGATATGTACAAGACTGCATGAGAGCAGATATTAATGTTAGATCTCTTATCGAGTGTGAGCAAGGCTTATTCAATGATTTTACAAGTAGAAGACCAGAAAACTAATAATATTGAATCACAAGAGCAAAGTATTATGTACTGGGCAAATCGCCCAACACAGGGTCCATGGTGGGGTCAAGTTAAAGGATACAAGTCAGATGGAAATAGAAGAAGGTTGAGTCGAGAAGAGAAACAAAGATTAAAGTGTACACACTGTGGTAATATTGGTCATCAAAATATAGATTGCTTTGAATTAAAATGTAGATTACTTTGAATTAATAGGCATACCTGATTGGTATAGAAAAATCAAAGCTGAAAAAGGAGAAGGGCGTGTTAACTAAGTTAAAGAAGTTTCACATGAATATGATGCAAAGGAGCAGGTAACATTCAACAAAGAAATTTTATCTGATATGAGTCTATTGATAAAATCAAAAGTTGTGAAAGTTGTGGAGAACATTTTGCATCGAACAGGGGTGCAGAATGATAAGTCAAAAGTGGCTAATATTTTGGAAACACCAACTGCTTCTCCTAAAGATACATATATGGGACACTCGCATTTGGTGTGGCGCATGATATTGGTCGTCATGAGTGGACCATTGATAATGGAGCAACTAGTCACATGTGTTGCAATGCTAATTTGATGACCAATATCAAGAGTCTACAGAGTTCACAACTTATATATTTGTCAGATGGTTCAAATTTATGGGTACATCATTACTGGTACTACAAAGCTCGATTCAGGTTTAATTTTGAAAATTGTTCTATATGCGCCAGCTTTCACTCATAATCTTGTTTCGGTATCTCAATTGGCAAATCATTTAGGAGCCAATGTTACATTCTTGGCCACTCACTGTGTTGTCTAGAATCATTCAAATGATCATATTCTGGGATTGGGTAGAATGGATGGAAAGTTATATGTTATTCGTCATTCTTTATCATAACGAGCCTATATAGCACTAAGGTCTGGACATCTGAGTGCTTCTCAATAGCACGCCTTACTAGGACATCCTGCTATCGAAGTTATAGAGAGGATCGCTCCAGCCAACCATTCCCTTTCTAAGATTGATATTGCTGATCTGAAGTCCTGTGACATTTGTCATCGTGCAAAGCAGCAAAGATGTCCATTTCCTGTTCTTAATCGTCACAGCAATGAACTATTCTCCCTTCTTCATGCCGATGTTTGGGACCCTTATAAAGAAGACAACATAGCAAACACTTCTTATATTTTGACTCTTGTAGAAGATCGTTCACGTATAACTCGAACCTATTTGTTGCAATCCAAGGATCAGGTACATCGTATTCTTCAAACACTTCTTATATTTTGACTCTTGTAAAAGATCGTTCACGTACAACTCAGACCTATTTGTTGCAATCCAAGGATCAGGTACATCGTATTCTTAGTAGTTTCTTTCATATGGTACAAACTCAGTTTAAACGGAACATTTTGCACCTACGCACGGATAATGGGTCTGAATTCACTGGACAGCACACACAACGATTGTTTGATGATTTGGCATCATTCACCAACGGTCATGTGTTTATTCTCCACAACAGAATGGCATCGTGGAACACAAGCATCATCATTTGCTGCAAGTTGCTAGAGCTATTACGTTTCAGAGTAAGTTACCTCATAAATTATGGCCATTCTCTATTCTTACTGCTACGTGGCTCATTAATCGTTTGCCTTCAGTTGTTCTTAATTAGTTATCACCTTATGAAGTTCTTTTTCGACGTCCTCCTGTGTTGGACATGCTCCAACCTTTTGGGTGTCTAGCTTTTGCTGCCCAAACTAAACCACATAAATCGAAATTTGCTGCTCGGAGTGTTAAATGTATTTTTTTGGGATATGCGATTAATCATAAAGGTTGTATGTTGTTTGATCTCGACAACTCACGTGTGATTATATCCAGAGATGTGGATTTTATTCCCACATTTATTTCCTTTGCAATAGGATGATGAGTCCACACATGTTCCTCTACCCTTTACTTCTTTTGCAGATGGTGATATCCTTTCCAATCACCAAGGATGACTTTGTTCCATATTCTGTTGATACTACAATAGATGCTCAAACTTCATCCCCTGAAAATGATTTAATTGAGCCTATTTCATCACCTCTGCTCCAACAGAGGTTTCCTTAAATGATCCATCTCCTACGGATCCTTCAGATATGCTAATATTGTCACCTCCGGTTCGTCATAGCACTCGTATTACTAATCCTCCCTCCTATTTGTAGGATTTTATTTGTGATGTTCGGATTGAGGATGCTCCATTTCAAAATCCATTTAGTGTTACTACTCCGCCGATGTTTCCGTACATCGTAGCTCCTCATTTTTCTCTGTCATTCACCGCTTTTTTGGTTAAGGTTCATGATCTGAAGGAGCCTACCTCATATAAAGAAGCAAGTCAATATCTTGAATGGGTCGAAGAATAAATGTTGAGCTTGCTGCGTTGGAGGCGAATGGCATTTGGGTCCTTAGTGATTTACCTCCGAGTAAGAATGTCATTGACTCTAAGTGTTACAAAGTTAAAGTAAATGCTGATGGATCCGTAGAACGCTTTAAAGCTCATCTCGTTGCTAAAGGCTTCCAGCAAGAATATGGAGTTGATTAAGACGAAGTTTTTTCTCCAGTGGCTAAGTTGGTAACAGTTCGACTTTTATTTTCTATTGTTAGTCAGTTTCAATGGCCCATTCACTAACTCGGTGTTAATAACACTTTCTTGCATAGTTTCTTACATGATGAAATTTACATGAAACCTCCACAGGGCTATTCTTTCCCAACACCGGGAAAGGTTTGCAAATTAGTCAAAAACTTGTATGTATTGAAACAAGCTTCTTGTGAATGGAATATGGAATTTTGCCGACACCTATTCTCTATTGGTTTAGTTCAGTCGCCTTATGACAATTGCCTTTTCACGCGTGGTTCTGGTAATTCATTTTTGGCGTTGATTGTTTATGTCGATGATGTGATCCTCATTGGTCCTAACATCGATTTGATTATAGTCGTTAAATCTTCTCTTCATTCTGCCTTCACTATTAAAGATCTTGGGCTTGCATGGTATTTTTTGGGTGTTGAAATCGCTCGAGGTTCAGATGGGGTGTACCTCAATCAATGAAAATACATTTTGGATATGGTGGATTCTGTTGGGCTTGTTGGTTGTGTTTCTGTTTCTACTCCCTTTCCTGCTGGATTGCAACTCTGTGCTCAAACTACAGATTTATTGCTGAATCCTAACAAATATCGTCATTTGGTAGGCCAGTTCCTTTATCTTAATCTCACCCGTCCTAATATTACATATGCCACTCAACTGCTCAGTCAATTTGTTGCGCAGCCGATCGAACTTCATTAGGATGCAGTTGTCCATGTGGTTCGATACTTGAAGGGGTGTCCTTCTCATGGGTTGTTCTATGCTTCTTCCCCGTCCACTGACTTATTGGCTTACTGTGATGCCGATTAGGGTAATTGTGTTGATACACGTCTTTCCTTAACTGGTTGCTATGTTTTTTTGGGCTTCTCTCTTATCTCCTGGAAATGCAAGAAACAGAGTACCATTTCCGCATCCACTGCAGAAGCCGAGTATCGTAGCATGAGTGCCACTATCCATGAACTTCTATGGTTATATTCTCTGCTTTCTGACTTTCATATTTCTGTTGCTTTGCCTATTCATCTTTTATGCGACAATCAAGCTGCCATTCACATCACGTGGAATCAAGTCTTTCACGAACGGACCAAACACCTCAACATAGATTGCCACCTCGTTCATGATTAGTTTCGCCAAGGCTTTGATCGCCCAAATCATGTTTCCACTTTCTTGCAGCTCGCTGATCTATTCACTAAAACTCTTCATGGACCTCGTTTTCGTTTGCTCTTATCCAAGATGGGACTTCTTGATCTCCACCGTCTCCATCTTGCACGCCGGGGGAGGGGGGTGATGACTTCCATGATTTCGTATAACAACAGCCTGCTTTTGCTTGCGTGGATAGTTGGTTATTTGGTTACACAGTTACAGCTGTAATCCGTTTTTCCTTGTTTTCCCTGCTTTTCATGTGATCCAATATATTTTGTTTCTCACATTATAAATAAGGATCAAGTATATGATTGTAAGCAAATTTTGAGGTAAATAAAAAAAAACACTCTGAAATTACCATATTTTCTCTCTCATGAATTGGAATGCATCACTTAGATTAGATGCATGTTTGAAAAGAGAAGATCTTCTATAATCATGTTCATCGAAGATAGTGCAAATTACTTCTGATTGTTATAGTCTATCATCAAAAATTATAGTTTTTCAACTTTTCAATTTCCCCTTCTATTATTCAACAATCGGCGCCGTCCAAGTGGAATCGAATCCATGGCGAGAAGAAGAAATGGCGGCCGGGAAGGTCGAAATTGAGAATTCACTGCCCTGAATGATTTTGGTGTATGGAGTATAAAGATGATGGCGTTGCTTGCGCAGCGAGGTCTTGAAGAAACACTCAAAAGTGAATCAAGTGTGTTAAAGGCCATGACCTCTGGAAATCAAAGCACATATTATACGCTTATCTTGTGCCTTGGCGACAAGGTATTGCGTGAAGTAAGTCGTGAAGAAAAGGTAGCAAGTGTGTGGCTCAAATTGGAGGGATTATACATACAAAATCCCTTGCAAACCCTTTTGTATAGAAAGCAGAGATTGTATGCGTTTAAATTTTCAGATGATCGCATTCTCAACCAGCTCGATGAGTTCAACAAGATCATTGATGATCTAGAGAACATCGAGATCAGACTGGAAGATGAGGATAAGGCCATAAACCTGCTAATTGCTCTACCAATTAAGGGACGCAATTTGTACGGGAGAGAAACCACGATCTCTCTTGAGGGGGTTCAATCAACGTTGAAGACTAAAGTGGCACAAAGTATTCTGATGTCAAACATGTCATGGGTGGTGAAGGACTAAACATAAATTCGAAGGTGAAATTCAAAAAACCTTCTAATTTTGGAAAGAAGAGATGGATAAAGAATCTAGAGTTTGTTACCATTGCAAACGTAGTGGGCATCTCAAGAAAGATTGCTTTAGCTGGAAAAGGAAACAAATTATGCCTCAAACTAAATCTAATGTTGCAGCTGCTGTGGCAGAGCTTGATTTTCCGGAAATTATGAATGTTGCTTGTTCTATGATGAGTTACACCTGGAGGATGGTGGATCTATGATGCTAGAGAATAACCAATCTGTAGGGATCAGATTCGGAGGGGGCCGCCGAGGTTCATCCTCGCCCTCACCATGACTCGATCCTTTGCCCGTACACGCGTTGTAGTTGATCCCAAAGCTGTCCTCTACTTTGAACAACAATAATGGCGACACGATAAACACACCTACAAGCAAACTAACACAATGTTAGTATACTAGATAATGAAACCAGACTCACCTTGATAAAACAGGGACAGCAACTTTTCAGCACGAGTCGACGTCTGCACTGCGACGGCGCAGCCGGAAACCGCCGGTGGAGTCGCCGGA
>AYJT01059437.1:0-10036 GCA_001278415.1 Ocimum tenuiflorum | reverse complement strand
GCCTTCCCCACATCAAAAATCATCGACGCTCACCAGCATAAATACCAACAATCCTAACCACAATCCACCGATTCAATAGCAACCCAGCAACAAAATACAAATCCTAACTATTCCTACAATCTAATTCGGGGAGAAATGACAGAAGTAGCTTTAATTTTGCTGCCGACAGCCTGAACCAAAAATTCTGCCACCCCCAGCCTTCATCTATTCTATTTGACAATAGACTAGTCACAAAAAACCCAATTCACCTCAGCCCAAACCCAATGGAGGTTTGTGCGTAGTGGGAATTAATGGCAGAATTGTTGGTGCCAGTGAATTTGGGGAAAGGGAGGAGGTGGTGCGGTACGGGATAAAAAACCTTAATTAATGAAATGTCGGGATAAATGACCTTAAAAATTAAATATTACATGTTGGCGGCTACATTGGTGCTAACGTGTAATTTACATGTGATATGACACTGTTATAACACCGTCATTGATACAGGATAAAATGTCATAACAGAATGAGCATTTGGTTAGTTCACTCTATTTTTCAAAGAGTGGAATAAAATACCCTAATTGATCAAATTGGGATAAATGATCATAATTGCCCTTAGTGTGTGTATACACTAGATCACACAGAGTGCCTCATATGGCCCCCGCTCCGACGTTCCGAGCTTGAATTAGTGCTTTGAGGGCGAAATCGAGGTCAAAACGCGGTTTGCCTTTTTTGAAAGCGTGCTTTCACTTTTTTGAGGCGCGCTCTAATAGTTTTTCAATTCGAGGTGGTGAAGCTCAACGATAATGGCGGATGACGAAAAATGGTGAAGATCGACGACTCATGGCGATGGTGTGCCTCGTGGGTGATATCTGCAAGATAGGGAAGAACCGAGTATGGACGGCGATGGTTGCGCAACGTGCTGCAGAAATGGTGGTAGCGTCGAGAGATAATGGGATAGGAGGGCAGCACTGGAATTGGGAAGGAGAAGACAGAGTGAATTGGGTGCAGAATAGGGAAGGCAATCTTTTAGTTATTTTTGAGTTCGACTTGGGCAGGTATTTTTTTTAGTTGGACTCTTTTCCTTTATTTATTCATTTTATTATTATTAATAAATTAATATACAATTCATCAATTATGTAGATGTAATACTCCAATTTGTCGATCTCAAAGTATTTATTTTTCAATGGATTCTTTGATGTGTAATTGTGGAATAAACCGTAAGAAAGAAAAGAGAGAAGATGTAGAAAAAGAACGAAGAACTGAGAATAGAGAGAGACAGACGTTTATTTCTTGAAAAGATACACATGTACAATTATAATTAGTTTCTCTCTATATATAAGGATAAATCCTTTAATTAAATAAATAAATAATAGTAAATAATGTCCACTATAATATTTTATTTACAACACTCCCCATTGGACATGATTTTAATATGTGCATGTCTCGTTAAAAAACCTTATTGAAAATCCTTGTGGAAAAATAAAGGAAAAGAGTACATGGCATATATATTTCATGTGTTGCATTAGATGTCTCGTTAAAAATCTTCACTAAGAAAACCCAAATGGGAAAAACTTAATAAGGGAAAAAGAGTACATCTATTCAGCTTGTCGAGCTTAATCTTCGGGATTACATTTAGTTTGTCGCTCCCCCTGAAGACAATAATTTTCCAAGTCTTCTCATTCCAATATTATAAACATATTTTTCAAAAGTAGATGCAGGGAGTGACTTTGTGAATAAATTTGCAAAATTATCACAAGATTGAATTTTTGGTATTATTATTTCACCATTCTTTTGGAGCTCATGTAGATAAAAGAATTTTGGTAATATGTGTTTAGTCAAATTTCCTTTAACATATCCACTGTTCATTTGTGCAACATCTGTTGCATTGTCCTCGTAAAGGACTATGGGAGATTTCTCTTCCATTGATGTACCACATGAACCGGGAATATGATGTATCAAAGATCTTAGCCATACACATTCTTTTGTAGTTTCATAAAGTACTATAATCTTTGATTGGTTTGGGGATGTGGTTACGAAAGTCTATTTAACAGATAGAAATTGCAGTACCACCACAAAAAAAAAACATAACCAGTCTGTGATCTGGCATTATGAGGATAAGATAAGTATCCTGCATCCGCATAGCCAACCAATGCCATGTCTTGGTTTCTTCTGTACAATAAACATAGATCTTTTGTGCCTTGAAGATAATGAAACACGTGTTTAATACCATTCCAATGTCTCCTAATAGGAGAAATACTAAATCGTGCTAGCAAGTTAACCGCAAATGCACAATCAGGCCTGGTGCAATTTACGAGATAGAGTAGTGCTCCAATGACTCTTAAATAAAGAACTTCAGGTCCCAAAATATCCTCATTATCTTCTTTGTGTCTAAAAGGGTCTCTATCCACTTCAAGGGATTGGACAACCATTGATGCACCAAGTGGATGTGATTTGTCCATATAAAATTTTTCTAAAATCTTTTTCACATATGTTGACCGGTGTACAAATACTCCTTCCGGGAGATGTTCGATCTGCAGGCGGACACAATACTTGGTCTTACCTAAGTCTTTCATTTCAAACTCCATCTTTAGGTATGAGCGAGCTTCTTCGAGCTCTTTTTGTGTTCCAATTATGTTTATGTCATCAACATAAACAGAAATAATACAAAAACCGTTCTTTGTCTTTTCGAAAAACATAAAAGGACATACATCATTATTAACATATTTCTTTTCAAGAGGAATTCACTTAGTCGGTTGTACCATATTTTTCCCAACTGTTTTAATCCGTATAGTGCCTTTTCTAATTTGATACTATACATGTTGTGATTTTCATTTTCTTTCATATTCGGGATATTAAATTCTTCACAGACTTTCATATAAATATCGGTGTCTAATGACGCATGTAAATATGCGGTCATGACATCCATTAACTACATATTTAAGTTCATATTTGCTACCAGAGATATTAAGCAGTGGAACATTATGTTATCCAAAACAGGAGAGTATGTTTGATCAAAATGAATTCCGGGTTTCTGCGGAAACCCTTGAGCTACTAATCTTGCTTTATATCTTACAACCTTATTATTTTTATTCCTCTTTCGTATAAACACCCGCCTATATCCTACAAGGATAACATTCTTGGGTGTAAGTCGTATACGGCTAAGTGTTTTTCTTTTAGATAACGAGTTAAATTCTCCTCCAATTGCTTCTTTCTATTTTGGCCAATCAGAGCGCTTCTGACACTCTGCCTTTTTTTTAGGCTCTGGATCCATAATATTATTTAAAATTGTGTGAGCAATTATGGAGACAAAATTATCGTTGACGATTGTTATATTTCTATCATAAGTTTCTCCTGTATTTAAAAAATTCATGACAACTTTAATATATGCATCAACCAAATCTTTGACATTTCCTATAATATTTTGATTTGGTCGTTCCGCAATTCCAATATTAGTGTCATTTGTATTCATTGCATGTGCTAATGTATTGAGATTCTAGTCTACAGGACAATCCTCATTAGGAGGCCGTTGTAGTATTGTTATTTCTTTATTTGATTTTGTTTTCCACAGATTTTTATCTTTAGCACCGATAGGTCTCCCAAGCTTTTGGCATTGAGGAGTATCATTTGATTTACTTGGTTCAACAGGGACTTCAATTATTTCTGGTGCATTTATAGTAGGTATATGTGATTTAGTCACTCCTTTATGATCATTGAATGCATCCGGCAGATTACTTGCTAAATATTGCAAGTTATAATCTTTCGAACTTCAAGTTCTGATTCATTTGTGCGTGGATCTAAATATTGAAGATCTTTTTCATTCCATGAGATTTCTCGGCATTCTTTTGATTTTGGTATCTCCCCCTAATACAGTCTGCGTACCGAGCAATAAATTGATCCCCTGTTATGGGCTCTGCATATTTAATTATAGACGGAGATTCATAACCAATGTATATGCGAAGTCTATGTTGGGAGCCTATAGAGGTACGCTTTGGAGGTGGTATTGGAATATAGACTGCACATCCAAAAATTCGCAAATGGAAAATGTTTGGTTCTTTTACACGCACTAATTGTATAGAGGAATATTCATGATATGCAATAGGTCAGATTTGTAGTAACATATCAGCATGTAAAACTACAAGTCCCCAATAAGATATCGGATAGTCGGAATTTTGCAGTAATTGTGTCGCAACTAATTTTACACGTTTAATCAAAGATTCAACAAAGCCATTCTGAGTGTGGACATGAGGAACATGATACTCTACTTTAATACCCAGTGACATACAATACTCATCAAAGGCCTCTGATATGAACTCACCCGCATTATCCATTTGAATGGATTTAATTGAGTATTCGGGAAATTAAGCTCTTAGTTCAATAATTTTGGCAATTAGCCTTGCAAAAGTATTATTTCTAGTGGACAGTAAGGATACATGAGTCCACCTAGTAGAAGCATCAATTAAGACCATGAAATATCGAAAAGATCCTTATGCAGGATGAATTGGTCCACATATATCTCCTTGAATTCTTTCAAGAAATATTGGACATTCTATTCCAACTTTAATGCGTGAAGGTTTTGTTATAAGTTTACCCTTCGCACATGGTACACAAACAAAATATTGTGAGGATTTGAGATTTTTGGTTTGTATATTATGCCCAGTGGCATTATTGATAATCTGACGCATCATTGTTTGCCCAGGATGACCCAAGCGCTCATGCCATAATTTGAAAGATGTTGAGTCATTAAACTTTATACTCATCGCAACATTATAATTCGGTTGAATATAGGTATTATACAGCCCTGATGAAAAGGATGAGAGCTTTTCCAGAACTTGTTTTCGACATCCAATGATTTGAGTTATGAGTAAGAGTTCTTTGTTATTCTCCATATCGGTTTCGATATAGAAACCATTTGATCGAATGTCTTTGAAATTAAGGAGGGTACGTTTTGATTCAAGATATAAGAGTGCATATTCAATAATTAATTATGTACCCATTGGTAGAATTAAAGAAGCTCTTCCAGAGCCGACAATAAGGATATTGTCATTTGCAATTGTGGTGATGTTCCCCCTCTTTTCAGTAAGAGTTTGGAAATATTGTTTATCCATAAGGATATTATATGCTGTAGCACTATCAACCAGACACAGCATGCTCTCATTCTTCATTGATAGCATATTTGTTACTATAATCTTTACATCAAAAGTAATGCTAATAATTGCAGAAACACTATCTGAAAATTATCAGGAACTTATCCAAATAGGGCAGAATAAACTGATAAACCCACAGCATAAATTAGTTACACCAAATAACTCAATCAGATAGGAAAGTCATTAAGAACAATATGCCCAGAATCAACAAAAACAATCACTTGATAAAATTCTCAAATGCGAAAGCTGAATAGAGCAATTTTCAGAAGGCGTGCAGTATTACACAAATTTCAAAAGCAATCCTGAAACAGATTATCAAACGTCTTAAAATATCGCTCAAAGAGGATTCAGAGAATATAACAATTAATTATCAATCCAATCCTAAACCAAACTAATATGGCATGAAAACTGAAAAAAAAAAAATCGAATAAAGTGGGGCTATTGAAATTTGTTTTATGCACCAATACAAAAGGAACAAAACGATGGACAATTATGATGTAGACAAAGAAAAAATTACATAAACATGAAATATGCGACCAATTAGACGGCCCCTTTTGTTTTCGTAATACAAATTTATATCAAATTGCAACAATAAACGATATTCGGAAGTCGAGTTTAACAATCAAGGTAGAGTGTTGATGTTCAATCAATAATTCGGGATCTTAAAATAGATATATACAATATACACCCACTATGATCAGATATCTTCTAAATCTATATACATATATATATATATATAAGCAATTAACATAATAATTATCGTGAACGAAAACCATTCAAATATTAACGCCACTGTAGTAATCCGAAATAAAAATAAAGGGATCCAAAGCATCAATGATATCCTCTAATGGCGGCAGCCATCAAAATATTTTTTTTTCTTTTTTTGTTAAAAAAAAGTTTATAATTCAGGGCTGCACAGAAGGAGGCGAAGCGAAAGAAATTCCAACGAACCAATTTGGAAAAACAAATTCATTCCGGTGGGGGTAAAAAACTTCAGAATTTGGGGAAGTATCAAATTAACTGTTTATGCGTTCCCCCAAACTTACATAATAATTGACAATGAAAGTTGTAAGAGTTACCTTGTAGGAAAGACAAGATTCACACAAGATGCCTGACAATAGTGAAAATGATAAATTGTTGATCCACACGGGCCTATTTAGAAATTCAATCAAATATAGCTGAGTTTTCCGTACCAACATCTAGACTAATAAACTAAAAGGATATTTTATTTTTATTAATAAATAATTAAATTAAAGAACTCAACTAACCTCAGTAGAATAAAAAGGTTCCAAGTTCAATTAAAGAGAACGGATACTAAGAATTTGGTTCACAATCATTTATTATCTTCTCGACGAGTTCTACAACATATAGTAATCTAGCATGCGATGAAGGGTTGATATTTTAAGTAACTCGTGGAATTTAAGAATACTACCCCTGCTAACATCTCCTACACTCCTAGTTCAGAAAACCTAATATAACTTATATAATCTATAATTGACCAGATAACCAAGTAATAAAAATAAATGGGAATCATATGAATCAACCTGTAGAACGAAATTCAAATCAGTCATTCATATAAGAATCACTCATGAACTTTGAACCCTATAATCCATGAATTATTTGGACAAACACAACTAAAAGAACAAAAAAAAAAAAAATGAAAAACTATAAAAAAACATTAAAAAAAAACTAAATTCCATTGTTTCAAACTAATAAAACTGTGTTCTTGATTTTAAGGTCGTTAATCTTCTCTCGAATCTCATGGGAAACAGCTTATAGGAATGAAATATAAAAAATCTAGTTTTTTGAACTTTGAAGTATACAAAGGTGATAAATGTGATCCCTAAAATTCTACATCTGGGATGTGAGGTCTTATTTATATCAAATTAGAAAACAAGGGTAAAACTTTAAAAATTACACAAAACATATGAATTGAAATGTAAGCGTGCGTATGAGTCAGTCATCATCAAAACTATTGTGTTTGGCATATGAGTTGGTCAACTCTCGTGTATTTGAGATATGAGTCAAACCGACGTGAATATACTTCGATTTGTTTTCTTCTCTTTTTTCAAAATCGATCAACTTTTAGCTCCCGTAACACAAAAATTGACTATCTAGGCTGTAAAATTTGATTCACCCCTTTGTTTGTTCTTTTCACTAAAATAAATATACTTACAAATCAAACTATCATAATATCTCCCGACATGTAATAAATAAATGATATTTATAAGTAATTTTACAAAGCTCATAGACAATTCAAATAAACTCCAAAAAACTTTTAAATATCACAACTAGTTTGTAATTATTTCCGACGCTTAGCTCCTCCAAAACTATAAGCCAAAATATCCTTCTTGTCAAGCCACAATTGAAAAGCAAGCTATCACAGCGAGTGGCTGAAGCAGTATGGAGGCCCATTTCCGACTTAATAGCCTATCCATATTTGAGGCAACCCAACTACAACAACAAAGAACAAGAAACCCTCCTATTGAGGATCAAAATCATCGGCAGGGTCTAAATCGTCGAACCGGAATCTCAACCATCGAAGATTCTCGAACTTACCCCAGAATCTCAGTTCTGGCCAAGTCCGAAAAGTCTCAAGCTCTAGATCTTGACCCCCATCAGAGGTCGAGACCCCGAACTCGTGCGACGAGAAGGCACCGAACGCCCTCCGGCCTCAAGATCGTTAAATCCAAGAATCTCGAAGCCTCTCCCAAAAAGTGCATCGAAGTTCCGCATGCACTCACACGTACAAGAAGGATCCAAAATGATTCATTTGCTGAGTCGCCCTAGTGCCCAAAGCATGACTCTAACTTCTGCGCCAAGCTTTGCAGATTGCCCCTCGAATATTTGCGATTTGGTCCTTAACTTAGGAATTATTCAGATTCGTCTTGTACGCTACAGTATAAGTAGCTGTCTAGTTAGCATAGATCAGGCATTTAGTGCTCAGGGTCAAAATCAACGAAAAGACTCTGAGTCCTCGACCTAGAATCTCGACCTCTGAAAGAGCTCGAGTCCATGATTCAGCTCGAAGAGGAATCTTGAAGACCCCAAGTCAACTCGAGAACTGGTCCTTGAGAAATGCCTCACGGTCGAAGCTTCAAAGCACCTCGATGATTGAACCCCGAGGACCCTCAAGAATAGGGCTCATGTTGTGTTTAAACATGTAAATTGTAACGTTTTATACTCGCTCTTTGCAAATTGGGATCCTTATTTCGATTAGGCTCGTGGATCTTAGGTCAATTGTGGCTTTCTTCCCAAGTCTTGTATAAAAAGGGAGGAAGGGCACACCTTTTCACCATTCATTCACACACTACTGCACATAGTCATGATTATCTCCTATTTTTGGCGTCTGATCATTGTTTGATCGGATTTTTCCCGAAATACACTGCAATCACTCTTTCAATATATAAAATAATACGTCTGAACCAGTCCGGAGGATGAAAAAAATTCTCGGACAAGTGTCCTGTTGTTTCCATCAAAGTTCGCCCAGGGTCCCGATCTCGACGATTGAAAATGAACCTAAAAATTTGGCGCCCACCATGGGGCACTGGGTGCAACGACAATGGAAAATGAAGAAACAACAATGCATCTAACATTTGTCCAGTGGGTAATATGACCACTACCGTAATATCATCTGAAAATTGGAATTATCATCGCCGCCATCCTGTCACTAGACATAACCAGCCGTGGATTGATCCCAATTAGCCAAATCACAAATTCCCTTACTATCGCCCTTCTCTCTCTCACGATCGGGGTATTAGATTGCTGATTTTAGGGATATCTGTATGCAAGCATGATTCATCTTGGAAGTTGGTAATGGGTTTAATTCTAGCCTGATGCCGACCTCTTCTGTTTTGTTGGACCGTGGCTGTCAAATAGCATTCTTTGGTGTATGCCAAGGCAGTGGAGATCGGGGCTTCGGTCTAGGGAGACAATTTTTTTTTCTTCGGTCTAGGGAGACACAATTTTTTTTTCTTCCTTTAACCCTGTTCCGCGTCTGTCCTTCTCATTTGGTGGTAACTCAGTGTATCGATGCTTGATCCCTAATTTCATGCTTGATTAATTTCTACTCCATTTGCACCCTCTGGTGTTCACGGTTGTGCCAGGGAAGTCAGAATCAGCGATTATCCATTTATGGCCAGCTCTTCACTCGCCTTCCAGTCTCGCGTGATTTCTAGCAATGCCTCATCATGCGGTCAGTCTACTCCTCCCTCCGGTTGTACACAATAGACGTTGTACCTCCTGTTGAGAGTCTGTTGGATTTTGGTATACGTAAAGCTAACTTTATTCATGTTGTATACAAAATTAACTGTTTCCATGTATTTCATATAACAACTAATCTGTTTATCTCGAATAAATAGGGTAGATCATGTAGCGTGTAGGAGATCGCAATAGATTGCATGATCGGTAACCCTAAATAAGATATAAACTGTAATCACAACTGACACGACTTGAGGACGAGTTTTCGGTTTAGGCTGCAGTACATTCGAGAAATGGTTTATCTAGGTTGTTTGATATACTGATATATGCGACGTATTGATTGGATCATAGTGAGATGAATTCTCTTATCTGACCTGAGTAGAGAATCAAGATCACGGTGATTTAACTGTGCAGGCGAAAAGATCTGACCATTTGTCAAGATAAAATTAAACAAGATTTGGATTGCCTAGATAATTTTGATTCACAATTATCCATATCAATTTGAGATTTGGAGGGATTTATCCTTATCTCAATAGATTTGATAAGATATGTCATTATCTTTATCAATTTAAGATAGAGGAAAGTTTATATCCTTATCTTAATAGATTTGACAAAGATATGCCCTTATCTCAAAGATTCTTTTGAGATTTGTTTTCCTCTCTCTCCTAGTTCCTACGTGAATTAAACCCCTCATCCAAAAGGAGTGGTCCCCG
>AYJT01059431.1:0-13004 GCA_001278415.1 Ocimum tenuiflorum | reverse complement strand
ACGACGAACCAATGCCCGACGACAACGACCTTCTCCATCTAGACGGCTTCCACAATCTGCAGATTCTCACTCTGGGCGGATGCAGCCTCAAAGGCCAAATCCCAACGTGGATATCCAAACTACGCAAACTCAAAGTATTGAACCTCTCCTACAATCAGATTTCAGGCACTATTCCCACATGGTTAGGGAGTATGCCGAGCTTGTTTGTCCTAAATCTGACGCGGAACTTCCTCACCGGCGGCCTCCCACGTGAGCTGGGGCAGCTGCCTGCTCTCATCACGGATAACTCGAGCTCGGATTTGAGCTACTTAGCATTGCCGTTCTTGTTCGACAGCCTGCAGTATAACAGACTGTTCAATCTGCCAAGGGGATTGAAGGTGGGGAATAACAGTTTGAGCGGCAACATCCCAGCTGAAATAGGGCAGCTGAAGCTTCTGCACATATTAGACCTCGGCAATAACCACTTCAACGGAAGCATTCCTGACCGGCTCTCTGGATTGGTGAATCTGGAGAGATTGGATATGTCGGGGAATCATCTGACGGGGGAGATTCCTCCATCGCTTACGCGTCTGCACTTCTTGTCTGATTTCAATGTGGCTGATAATGATCTCGGAGGGGAGATTCCGAGAGGGGGCCAGTTTGATACCTTCCCTGCTGCTTCTTTCATGGGGAATCCCAGACTTTGTGGGTATTTGCTGAGGAAAGACTGCTCGGTTAACAAGAATGCAGCGGAGGGCGACGATGATGAGGATGAGTACGAGAGTGAGTGGTATGTTCTTCCCTTTGGTATGGGATATACAGTTGGATTCTTTCTTGTCAGCATCTCTTTATTGTTCCATTGTTCCAGACCCCACCATGTAGATGTGACTTCTGCTTGATGTTTTATATCTCCTACGGCCACACAAGTAATACTCTAGTTGTAGCATGTAATGTAATATAGCCTGTTTAGCATTTTAGATACTAGGAGAGACTCTGTAACTTTTGATTAGTGTCGCTATCTTTTGGAAACGTCAGACATCAACCTATATCCTACACCAGACCTAAGATAAGTTGTGCCTGAGAGGCCTAAAATATTTTTGGTTTCTTGCAAGTGCTTGTAATGTAGGTAACTTTGTTTCTGGTTTACAACACAGGGAAATGAGCTTGCTTTAAAGAAAAAGAAATCCACTACAATTTATTAATCTGAATACACATTCAATAAGTCGTTATCCACTGAGTTGACATATGGCAGGCAGGGAAGGAAAACAAGAACCCCCGACCTCAGTTGTATTACCAGGAACAGTCTAATCCCCTAAACATCATATTTACATTTTAAACCCAAACCAGCAGAGGCCAAGGCAATCCCAGCTACTCTTGTGCTCTTCTCAGCGTTGTAACAGTCGACATTCAAGTTCATGAAGAATCTGCATAAAAAGTTCAAAAATTACACACAAGGGAATGTTGCTGAGAGTGAGTTTCTACAGAAATGGTGTGATAACACATTAACAAAGCTAAACCAGACTGACAAACACCACCGTCATATCTTAGTGGATACAACACAATTAAGCTCTCTCATGATGTCTGGTGAAATAAACAACAGAATTGGACCACCATAATTACCTCTCACTAATTTACCACATGTTGATTGATATCACAAAAGACCAGAAAAGTACATCATTGCAATTAACACCTAAAATTTATTCAAAAGAATCAATTCCCTTGCGGGAAATAATAGCAAAGCATTGATGGTTTTTGTTAACGATGCTCTTCATATAAACAATCATGCCCGTGTACTGCTGCTAACATGGCAGTACTATAATGAAGCTTATGTTAATCATATCATCAACTGCCCAAAAAAATCCCGAAAAACCACACTTGCATGTCAACAAGGTGATTAGGAGACTCCCAAGGCAAACATAAACCCATCAATCAAAGGCAGTGAACGCAGAAACAAACAGATTTTACATGAGTACTGATAAAATGGAAGACTATTACACCAGTCACCATACCATTGCTGAACTTTCCGAAATTCTGTGAGAACTGGGTATATATTCTCAAAGGCAGCATAGGTTTCATCTCTAACCTGGAAATATTGTAATCAAAATGGTATCATGTCATAATCTCCAGACGATTAGCTGTATAGCAAAAAGATGAAGACCCACAAGTATTATAAGGTAGAATTACTACCTTAGCTCCAGTAAGAACAATCTTCCCAGACACAAAAATAAGCAGCACTATCTTAGGTTGTTTCATCCGGTATATCAACCCAGGGAACAGTTCCGGCTCATACTGAACCCAAAAAACATGACAGTAAAAACCATGAAGGTACTTTTAATTTTAAACAAAACAATCCAAAAAATTGTAGTGTAATTTGAGGGAAAGACCAACATATGGAGAAAAAAAAGGAGAGAGGGAGAGCAGGATTTTCAGATCCCACTTCTACTTCTTTTCTAACGTCATACAACAGGGTATCCTTTCCAAATATCAAAATGATCCCTTTCAACAGCCTTAAAACGTATTATAATATACTAACATCAACTCGCCATTATGACACCGGAAAAGCAAGAAAAATTTCATTCTAGTAACTCAATTCAAGCATGGGTACAAAATCAAATTGGATCCACTATATCAACAGATACAAAAGTGTTGTAAATGAAGAATAGATGCTGCATTATGCAGCCAGCAAGGTTCAAAACTTGATGAGAAAACAATTAGCATATGGTATTATGTCTAACACTATCTCAGTGATCATGACTTAATAGAATAAAGAAAAGTACCAGTTGAAAAGTAAACAACTCATCTGCGTTCCACAGTGTAAATGATCCCCAATGAATAAGTCCCAAACAAGAATTAAAAAGAAAATTGAATTTGAACTCTGCAAGTTTCAGCATTCCAAGAAAAAAGGATAAACAATCTATTGCTGAAATGCCAACCATAGCATAGTTTCTGATTAAGCAAATGAAGTCTAGACATAATAACATTAAATGAAAATGTAAAGAACGATTGATTGGTATAGTACCCTATAGTGCAAATATCACCTAATTTTTTCAAACAACAGAATACTCGACCAGAATAGGCCGAATTGTCATTAAACCCAATTGGCATGATAAAACACGCGAACAAACCACTCACACTGGAAAAGGCACCGTGAGCATAAGCCAACCCTTCAAGTCGAATGGGAAATTTTACATCACAGGAACCAACTATGTTCTGAATTTTGAAATCCTAAAAGAAAAGGAAGGAAAAATAAGAAAACAGAAGAATAGATCTCAATTCTTGACTCTGGAAAGTTAAACACTAGCAATAGATGTTGTTAGCATCAAATGCCTATAAGAAGTACCTTAAATTTCGCAGGGAACCCAAGCTTCTGAATAATTCTAGCATACTAAAGAAAAAAATGGGAAGGATGCATCAGAAGAGAGAGACAAAAAAATAATCATTTGAACATGAGAAATATAAAATACCAAATAATGTTGGTGATCTTTTCAAGACACAAACTAAAAGAACTCATCAAAGTTCTCATGTTGACAGGTACCTTGAGCTTTTGTTCTAAGGTCAAAAGCTGGTGATATTCTTTTAAGGAAGTCCTCAATTTAAATTTCAGAAATTAAACATGATTGTCATGTGCTATACCTTACGGGCAGCCAATTTAGATTGTTGTTCACTCTTGGCTCCTGTACAGACCTGAATAACAGAGGAGAAGAATTTAGCATACAGACATATCAGGGAACAGAACTTGAGAATGTCCATCTCCATGAACAGATAAGAATTTAAACAAAGGAAAACAGAAGCATGCAAACACTGCCACTAAGGGAGTGCAACAGAATGTTTAGCACCAAATTAATGCAAGATCTCAAGAACTTTGAACCACTAACCATCTTCCCAGACGCAAATATTAGTGCTGTCGTTTTAGGTTCTCGAATCCTCATTATAACTGCAGCAAAACGCTGGAAATATCATAACGTAAGTATCAACTACAAATGCAGATTAAAACTATAAAAAGGTATTGCAAAACAAAAAAATAAATAAATAGAAGATTAACAGTTCCCAATTTTCTAAATCCATTAGAAGTGCTGGTAAGGCTGCATCGAAAGTTCAGGGATTGCAAAGACTACCATGCAATTGGAAGAAAACAATATGGCACAACAGAACATTAGAGTGCAATGGAGACACATTAATAAAGAACCAAAAAGTAAAGCAAAACGCTGGAAATATCATAACGTAAGTATCAACTACAAATGCAGATTAAAACTATAAAAAGGTATTGCAAAACAAAAAAATAAATAAATAGAAGATTAACAGTTCCCAATTTTCTAAATCCATTAGAAGTGCTGGTAAGGCTGCATCGAAAGTTCAGGGATTGCAAAGACTACCATGCAATTGGAAGAAAACAATATGGCACAACAGAACATTAGAGTGCAATGGAAACACATTAATAAAGAACCAAAAAGTAAATTTCAAAGACGCCTTCAGTCCCGACAAACTACAGATCTCCATGTGTAGTTTGACTCCTATCTGAACAGAAAAAGGTCATTTCTTGTTTGCTCTCTTCCTATATTAAGATTAAACATATGTCATTCAGATGTTGAATATTTAAAATTATGATGTTTGACGTTGTTTTCTGGATTATTTGTTTATTGACATGAAAAATATGGTCTTTATTTTGACAATCGTAGCCTCAAAAGTGTATGTATTAAAATGTTATTCATAATTCATGATTTTTACAAAATGTTCGCCTCACCCTTTTAAAACACAAGTTTCATCACACGACCAAACTTGTGGCACATAATAGTAAAAAAGGAAATTTCCCAGTCTAAATACCAGTCAGAAACTCTGTGAAAGATAAAACAGGAAAAAAAGATGATAAGTAAGGTTGTGTAAAACTAGTACATTACAAGAATGAAAACAATTAGTGAATCTATATCAGTTTATCATTTTGAAACATAGTCTGCAGAATGCTCTATTGAAAGAAGACCATGGTTGCAGTAGTAGGGTCTAATTACGAGTGAACCCATCAAGCATACGGAAAATGATCAATGTCATGCAGTTACATCAACTGCAGTCTTTGATAAGTGGAATAGCCACACTTTATAGGTCGGTTAAAGGGTTGAATAACAACAACAAAAGTAAAGTACAAATATAGGTGTAGCATACCTTGGGATTGTATTCTGCATTACGAGCTTGCAATGCTATTGATTTAAGATCCAATTTGCAGTCCAAGTTAACAGTGGAGACAATGTTCCTGTTAATAAACCAATCAGATTTACATCAATGCAAGTGTTGAAGATTTAAATGAGAATGTCTGCTCCCGAATTGAAATGTTCATGGTATAAAAAACCACTAATGTACAATATTCAGGCTTCCCCGAGTAAAACTCATTGTTCTAGCCGTTGTAACAAATTTTCTATGTCAACTATGAAGCCTCTGATTACTTAATGCAACAGCAGCTAACAAAGTAACGTCTTTTTTAGGAGAATCAATTACACAAAAGAAGATTGAAGGTCTTACTGAAGAGTTGGAACAATTCCCGACGGATGCTTGGAAAGATCAACTGGTTGGGTCCCTTCTAGACCTTGAGGATCTGCCATCAAACCACGGCTTTATCCTCTGCTTTGCCAAGGTGCAAAAAAGAAACAATTTAAGTCAACTCCACCATCAAATGTGTACAATTCGAATCATATTGAACACGCACACAGAATTATTGAAATGAAATCGGTTCCAAATTTCAATTCCACGGATAGGAAAACAATAAACAAGAACGAAAGGAGGAAAACCCATCTCATTATAATCACAAAACTCTTATGATTTGAAAGGGCGTTTTATCTCAGCCAAAAGGAAAATATTAGCAAGCGAACGTCACTAGAAAAAACCAGGGAACACATCTTAAGTCAAATTTCGATCATATAAATTACAGATCGGACCTTTGAGGTGTGATCTAGGGTTTTTATACTTTCCTCCTTGAAGAATTGTCGAGATGCGAGGGGGTTTAGCAAATGAAAAAGGATAAGAGCGTTAAGAATTCGAAATCAGTGTCTTTTATAGGATCTTGTTGTATATATATGCGAGAGATTTATAGTGGTAGGGAGAAATAGATGAAGGGGAGTTTGCGATGTTGTGGAGAAGAGGGGGGAGAGGCACAGCTTATGGATGTGAGGTGGTCTCTTGAGGATTGATATCACCGTCCTTTTCTTTTATACTATTCCCAAACTACCCTCTGGCTTTCTGCCACTCTCCCTGTACCCTTTGGGTATTTTCGGTATCTCCTTAAGCCCATGAAACTATCAAGGCCCGTCTTCGCCTGGCCCAAGCAGTTGGACTTTTTCTTTCTCTGATTTGAAATCCAATAAAATATGATGTGACTGTTATGTATCGCGAAGAAACAATTACAATTGAATTGAATTGAAGTGACAAAAGGTAAAAAACTTATAAAAGAAACTACCTATAGTAGAGAAGAAAAAAAGACAACGATTGCAATTTTATGAATTTCTAAAAGAATTATAGTTGCAATTTTATAAATTTGATGATGATTTTTAAATTTAAGTTAAATGTGGAGCTAATGTGGATACTCAACAACTACATCATCTTTCGATGACTTGTAGGTCCCGAATTGAATATCTTGTGATCTTTCGGGTCCTCAATCGAAAATATTGTAATCTTTTGAATCTTGGATCGAAAACTAATCTTTCAAATCCTAGATCGATAGATAAATCATCTTTCAGACCCTAAATCCGTAATTCTCCAAGAATAAAACTGAAAGGCACAAAGCAACATATTGCGGTATATGCACATGGTAAATCGTGTTAAACTGTGATAACAATTATATTATAGGGTATCTTAAAGTTAAACTGTGATAAAAGCTCAATTTCTCAATTATTAAGACAACAGTGATATTTATGCGAATTTACCCTAGAGCTTAAACGCCGACACTAAAAAATAGATTATGTCAAGGTTTTCAGAAATATAATAATAAACAATATTGAAATTTTAGAATTAGAAAATTATTCAATCCAACACCGTGCAAGACTAGTCAATATACACATTATATTTAATTGAAATTAATTTTGATCTTTAGGAGTGTCCTAAAACATAGACAAAGTCCCCAGCAACGAGAGATTCCTGTAGCATATATAACATTTTGTTGATACACCGACAAACAATTGTAGTGATAAACCGTAAATGAACAGTATTGATCAACATAAAGAAAATTGATTGAATTCTATAAACATGTTGAGATTGAATACCATGAACTTCAGTGAAAATGCTACAAACTAGTGGCAGATACAATTGTTCAATGGATTAAGAAGAAACAATTTCAAAACACAGCATCAGAATCCAAACAAGCTCGGTAGCTCCAGGATTATCACGCTTTCCAGTAGGTAGTAGCTCATGTCAGTGAAGCCTGCATAAACAAGAGATAAACAGAACTCCTCAAATCTATAAATTTAAGATATTAAGAGATAAATGATAAATAAGAACAGATCTGAGACGTTTAATGATAGATAATTATATGAAAACATAAAGACGCTTTTGGAGAAAAGAAAAGCAGATATTTTAAAGAGAAATGATAAAAAAGGCCTCAGAGATCTTGGTGGATAAGAATCATCAAATGGAAATAACCATCAAGAGTAGCAAATATTAATCTGCATCACCGGCTGGGTCATAACTCATTAACACATAACATCGAACTACATACAAATTTGAAGCTATAAACAAGACCATAAAATCGAATCAAAACAATAATATCTGAGATATTTGAAAACTAAAAATCAAACAGATGATGAGAAGATTAGTCAGAAGTAGCTGGTTAATATCACGGATTAAAATCTCATTGGGAATCCGTCTGATTTTTTTCATCATACTAGTCAAATCATCACCGAGTTTGAAAGCAAAATTCATGAAAATCAAATGTATCTATCTCGTCACCGAAATCCTCTGACAAAGGAAGAATTCGGAGCTAAAGATAGAGACACACACACAGGAATGAGTATACATGCCATGGGGTTCAATATGGCCTAACGATAGACCCACTGATCTACACAAGAAAATCAACGGATTGCAATTTTAGGCTTTCAAAAGGCATAGAAGATGAAATAGCGAAGGAGAAGCGACGGCTCAGACATCCAAGGAAGGAAAAAAGCAGCATAAGCTCTCAAGCCTGGCGAAGGCGAAAGCTCTTAGGCGGCCACTGCGAATGTTCTGAGAAACAAGCCTTAGAGTTTAGCATCATCGCCGCCGCATCTCCATCGGCATCGATAAAAACAATTTTCGAAGAAATGAAAAACTAGCGCATCACCGACTTGAAGAAAATGTAAGGAGGTGAACTTGAGAATTGTGGTGAGGTTATTTATACAAGAAAAAAGTACTCCGAATTTAATTTGTTTTTTAGGGTTAGGGTTTTGAAAAGGATGAATGGCCGAACCTCTGCTTCTTGTGATGAGCTACTAATATTAGGACTCGGCCCATTATGTAATATCTCCGAGTATAAGAATTATTTTCATGAGTTTGACACTAAATGAAATTATTATAGATTTGCCACCAAATTAAAAGAGATTTGGTTGATTCCAAAATATTGGAGAATACCAAAAATTCATTCTCAAATCACTTATCAAATATTATATTTTGGGTTTTATTTCATTTTATCATTTCAAACCTTCCAACCAAACGCCACCTAAGAAACTAGAATATGAATCCAGCTGCTACATGCATATTAACTGGTCCTAAAAAAACTGTATATTTAAATTAAAACGAAATTATTGATAAATGTATCTTTGACCAGCACAGCCTCCGCTCCACCTCCATCATCGCATGAAATAGACAGAAGCTAAGAAAAGGTTTTGGAATGGAAAAATGTGTTTGCTGCTATCAATTTGTCACCAGAATTTGCTTCAGATTTGAACAGGTATACTTTTCGGAATACTTATCGCATCACATTAATATGAATTTGGAGCAGTCCAAATATATTAATGTTTTAATTGAGGCTGTAAAAGTATCCCCATAATGACATTACTTCTTCGATTTTAAACATGGCCAACATTGTCCAATGTGAGAGTTCAATTGATACATCTCGAGAATTGAATGAAGAATCAGACAAGTAAACAACATGATAAATACACATTGCTAGAGTAGCAACCTTGGATGCTCAAATTGTTCTCAAATGCAAAATTCAGCATACAAAGGCCTGAGAAGCGTGCATCCTTTTCGACGCGGTCCTTTTCTTCTATATAGATTTTAGACGGGCAGCATAGCTCAACATTAAAGCGTCCATCTCTCTTTGCAAGTTCCAGCACTTGAATGCATGAGTAGTAGCTCACTATTGACAAAGCAACTATTTATACAGTCTCTTAGGTTTTAACATCCCGAGGTTTATCTCTGAGATCCTTCACAAACGTCCTCATACACCCATTTATTATACGAGGAGCTGCCCCGTCACAGAACCTCTTTGCAAGGTCAACAGCCTAGATAATGTGTTCAACATATTTGTTAAGTTCAAGAACAAGGAATGATTAAGATGATGTTCGATTTTTTTTTTTATGAAAAAAATAGAAAGTAATTAATGAAAACAGCTTTAATCAAGATAAGAATATCTGCAATGTTTGATGAATTAAACAACTAAAGAAAGCGCCCAAATATCATCAGCTTTCAGAGAACTGCTTGCTTGAACTTTGCATAAAGTGTAAACTTCTACTCACAACCGAAACAAAAATCAACCTTAAACAAACACAAACCATAGCGTGCCCTGAAAACTGTCAGTGCTTTTCTTGAATTTAGGTGTTAAAGAGAGAAACAAAACCTCTAAAAATCTAGTCCTTAGAAAAAAGTATTCCATGTGCATTTGATTGCTTCCTGAACTATTTGAGATGAGAAATGGCGAACCAACCTCATTTATGACAATTTGGTGCCTCGTCCCAAGAACTGCTATCTCTGACATTGCTAAGTGGAGCACCGAAAACTCCAGTATTCGACTAGCTGGTTCTTTCTGTACCAAAATAAAACAATGGAATCACTAGACATACCATTAGTTTTTTATGATCCAAAAGCCTCATATAATCAGAATTGGTACAATTAATAGCTAACAGAAAAGCATTAACAACAAAATATTACAGTTCTAAGAGTGAAAATCCTACATCGATCTTGGTAAATAAGATACATTATAAAAATCAATCTCATTCCCATTACTAAGGAAACGTTGTCATTTTTTGTGATACCAGTCATATCAATAATCAGTCTATCATATTAGTTTCCTCAATTTACTAACAACTAAATATAACAAACACATTCTACTACCAGTGTAATCACAGGCATTTGATGTTCTAGCAACTCACTTTAATGTTATACAGGTTAATGTATTATACTGTCCCAATCGTTCCTTAAATTGAAGAGGAACCATAATTATTTAGGTAAGAGTCCACCGTGCATACAACCACACCCCGAGCCACCAAGAAAGAACACATATGCATAAATGTCTATGGGCATATAAAAGCTAACAATCATTTACACAAAATTAAGTCGGTAATTATATAAAGGAAATTATATAGCATACAGTGGCAAATCAAACCTTCCAGTTCTCTGGTGCAACTTTATCAATTGCAAGCACATTACTATCCCATCTCTCTGCAACTGCTGTCAAAAGTTTCCGAGTAAAACTGCAATTCCAATACAGTATTATACCAAGTGAAGTCTTATTGGTGTGAGTAGCTTGTTTGAGATCTGGAACAGAGTGTTAATCATGAAGCTTAATAGAAAAAAGTTTCCTACCGTAAAATTAATTTGCTGTATACTAACTTTGGAGGTGCTGAAAGAACTTCGGCTTCTGAAAGAAGGAAGTCAGACAGTTAAATTTGGCCGGTCCAAAAAATACAAAGACCACGTGTGATGGAAGTTCATAGAATCATAGGAGTGTGTTCAGTACATACATTCAGTACATACATTAAGGTAGAACAAAGAAAACAAAGGACAACCAGACAACCTAGGTTCAATTACATTTCCCGTTTCTAATGCTAGAGACCACTCGCAAAAAATCAGAGCAATCAAAAATGCACGTTATATATAGATATATAGCATAAACGAAATCCAAATATTTGGAGGCAGCATGCTGAAGCTAATTGTAGAAAAAAAAAACCCAAGATAAAAAAAATTTAAAAAAAAAAACAAACGAAAACATCAACCAGCAGGGACCTCCTTTCTTTCCCAATAAAACCCGAATACAGAGTTCCTATTTGTAAGTTAGAAATATGATGAGAATCGACTTGATTATCTCCTCTACAGTGAGCAGTTTATTGCATATGAGCATATGCATTTTATATTAACACTAGCAAGAATATAGATATGGAGTGAACGATATTAGTTACCAATGTCAGACTCCTTTTGATCTTTTCGCAAAATCTCATCAGCTTCTTCAACTGTTTCGGTGGCAATGGGAGGCCCTCCAAAGCTCATGTGATCGTACTCCAACAAATAACCCTTATCAATTTCATCCCCGAATTCTGAAGGGAGGAAATGGTAACAGTTAATGCATACATCAGAGTGACAACAACAGAATTAGAGGAAATTGCAGTAACAGGAAAAACCTTTTCGTGCATTGATTCGTTTCTCGAAAAGGCGAACCGGGTCCGAGCCCTCTAAGCAAGCCGCGTAGAGAATCATCCTAGCAAACAAAAGGGCTCCGAATTTAGGGCAACAACACATGTACATGCATATTATGAAACAAGAAGGGAACTACGTACAGAGCGAGCTCGCGGGCAGCTCTGGGGCTACAGAATCTGCCACTCTGGTCGATTTTGGGAAGAGTGTCTTTATAATTAGAAGCAGCTGGATTGTCAATTGTGATAGGAATTGTCGTGGCGCGAGAAAACAGCAGCTCACGGCGTCCACTGGCAATGGAGTTGAGGTGGGGAAAGCGAGCAGACGGGGTTTTCGAATTGAAAGTGAAAAGGGTTTTGGGAGGGTTGAAGGAGGAGCTCAAAACAGAACTTGCCTCCATCACTCTCATCTCTCTCCTCAATGAATCAGGATAAGACCAGTAAGAATTCGAAGAAAATCTTTTAAAGGAAAAAAAAAATCTTTCTGGAGGGCCTATAATGTTTAGCACATGAGAATGAGAGGGAGAGAAATTGATGAAATGAGTCGTCAGAATCTACTGAGAAATCAAGAATAAGCCCCAGCCTACATTTGATTATTGGGCTTTGGCCCATGTTTGATCCGCCCCCCCACGTAAATTTATGTGTTATATTTGCATTTCATTATTTTTATAATTTTAGAAGATTTTCAAAATGCAATAGATTTTAGATCAGTTTTCAGTAAGAAGAAAAAGGTAAGATTCTTTTTTAGCTACTTAACGTCTTAAATGAAGCTTGCGTATATGTGTAAACGCGCGTGTATGTGAGCACAAAAATTAATGTACTCACAATAGCTTTGACCATAAATTAGATATGTTATAATAATTAAAAAATTGAACTCACTACCAATATTTCATTAACTGGTGCCCAAGGTGAGCATTAGAGTGTTGTGATATATCCAAAAATCTATAATAACTCCATCAAATGTGGTACGAGAAATTATAATAAACCGAAATCATGTGAGTCTACATAAAAAAGCTATATTTATTATGGAAAAAGAAAACATAAATTATTCATAGATAGATTAAGTAGATCCTAGTGATGCAGCTTGTTGAACATGTCATCATTAATCAATGAATTCAAGAATGAAGAGAGCTCGTAGTCGCCATGGCAGCAATTCATCAAATCTTGACCATCTCCATCTTCACTGCTCATGATCATCTTATCATGACCAGAATTGTTTCCACCATGATCGGCACGCTGCCCATGGTGGCTTTTCGAGCTGTGGTCGAAAATTTTGGCGATGGAGGGATTAGGGTAGATGAAGGGCTTGTGAGTTTTGGGATCTATGCCGTGGCTCATCAACTTCTTGCTTAAATGAGTGTTCCAGTAATTCTTGATCTCATTATCCGTACGCCCCGGGATTCTTCCAGCTATTAAAGACCATCTACGTTGAATTTATAGTCTTTA
>AYJT01059422.1:0-13042 GCA_001278415.1 Ocimum tenuiflorum | reverse complement strand
ACATTGCATGTTATTTCCATAAGAAGAGTTATCTTATTGAATATCCTAAACGCCTTGTGAGAGGGGTATCCATATCCCAGGAATACTCCCTCATCAGCTTTAGGTGAAAAGGTATTCAATTTTGACTTCCCATTGTTATGGATATAACATGGACAACCAAAAGTACATAGATGAGTTAAGGAAGGCTTACGACCCTTACACCTCATAGGTTTTCTTGTTGAGTCGTAGGTTGATGGAGCTGCGATTCTGAGTATAGCAAGCTGTGCTGATGGCTACAACCCCGTAGCTTTCTTCAATCTTTGCCTCAGATAGCATGGATCTCGCAGCTTCCTTCAACGTCATGTTCCTTCTTTCTGCAAGCCCATTCTGCTACGGCGTCCTTGGAGCTGAATGTTTGTGACTGATCCCATGATCCACAGAGAAGTTCATAACTGATCCATTGCAGAATTCTGTCCCTTTACCCATGTGTATCTTGAGAAATCATCAATCACCACCATGGTTTAGTTCTTTCCACCGACGGATTGGGGGGTGACTGGACCAAACAAATCCATGTAAAGCAGCTCCAGAACTTAGGACATGCTGGATTCTACTGCTTTTCCCTTGAATGATGCGCTAGTCTGCTTCCCTAGCTGATAGGCTCCACAGACTCCTTCCTTCTTCATAACTTTATGTGGTAGACCTTCCACCAACTTGTGCTTCACCAGATGGTTTATTGTCTTGAAATTGAGGTGATTGTCTTTGATACTAGGCACGACCTGGAATTTTCACTGTTCCAATCCACGATGTATAGGCCTCATTTTCTGATTCCTCGGAGGAGTACTTCTTTAGAGATGTGATATTTGAAGAGGCATTCACTCTTGGCAAACACCGTCTTGTATCCATTCTCTCTAAGCTGACTGATGCTCACTAGATTGTGCTTCAAATTCTCTACTAGTGAAACACTATTGAGGGTAACTCCATTAATCTGAACTTTGCCCACTGCAACGATCTTTCCTTTGGAGTTGCCACCGAATATGACTGAGGGTCCATTGTATGGCTTAATGTCTGATATTATCTCCTTGATCCAAGTCATATGCCCTAAGCAACCGCTGTCCAGAATCCACAAAATATTTTCTTTTCGATGCAGCTGTCTGCTTTCTTCTGTGACCTGCAATCATAGAGAAGGATGATTATGTCACCCGTTTTTATTTCGGGTCCAGAGGGGTCAACACATTGATGAACCCTTTGGGGATCCATACTTGTTTGATTTTAATCTTGACCTTTTCTTGGGCCCCTTGTTTCACTGCCTTCTTTTTCATCCTCACTTCATAAAACATGTGATCGTGATGTTTTGTGCTTACACGTGTATGTGTGTGAAAGTTATGTCTCTCAGCTGTGTTCCCAGCTGGAACTGGCTTTCTAACATAACCTCGAGGATTTGACCCTCGGACAACCTTCTTGGACTTTTTGGATTGATGTCCAAGTCCTTGTCTGTCTGGTCTGTCAATTAGCCTGGTGTACTCAGCATAGCTGAGTCTCTCCCTTGGAGGGTTTCGGCTGGATGAGGGTCTCTAGTCTGATTTACCAGAACTGGGGTGTCTCCAGCTAGCTTTCGCACAACTGGGGTGAGGAGTAGTTGGTGCTCTAGGTAGCTGACTTTTCGTTTGCTAAACAGCTTTTGGAAGGGCAGCTGGCTTTCCAGTAAGCTGAACCTTCTTTGACTGCACAACTGAGGCAATTGTAGCTGGCCTAGTTGACTGGCCATTAGGAAGAAATACAATTTTCTCCTTACCTTTGTTCATTCATAAAAATGATTTTTCATTCAAAGTCGATGAGTCATGGCCTGACCCATCTTTTTCTATACATGTTTTTTCTATGCTAATCAAATGCTCTAAATCTCTCAAGCTTTCGTTAAAAGATTCAAGTATTTTTTCTTGCTCGAGGTTTTTGGTTTTTAAAGGCTCTAATTCAGCTAAGAGAACTGAATTCTCAGCTTTAAGTTTTTCAATGACAGCTTGGAACGATTGAGCACTTTCCAGCTCAACTGTCAGTTTTGAAATTTTCTCCTTCGAAGCTACTTTTCATGCGAAATCTTGCGTTGAAGGGTGCACATGTAATTAAAATCATGTCCGCTGTTGTAGCCTTTTGAATTGCGACTTGTCGGACTTTGATTCTTTCTCGGCCTGAGCTTTCAGCTTAGTTTTCTCAAGCTTTCTCGTGAGCACCCTCACCTGCTCTTCCAGCTCTTGGATAGTGCTGGTTGGGGTTTTCTCTGTCGAGGTGGATAGCTTTTCGACTGGTGCAGCTGAGGGAGCTGTGTACTGCGGCTTTTGGTGCTTTCTCGAAGAGAACTTCTTCCCGACGAAGAGAGTAGCATCCTCCAGCTTTTGCAGCTACTGGGTAGCCTATTTGGCTTCGTGCTTGTTTATTCGAGCAAGGTCGAACTCGTGTGTTCGCAGCGAGGCGAACAATCTTTGGTGGGTAGCTTTGACAGGTCTCGCTCCTTCAAGACTATCACCTTAACGAATCATTCCTCCCTTGGTATGCAGGCCAAGATTTTTGCATTCATCTCAGCAGCTGGGTAGGTTCTTCCCAAGGCTGAGAGCTTACTGGCTATTGAATTGAACCGGACCTCCACCTGCATGATAGATTCACCGGTTAACATTGCGAATGACTCATATTTTTCCATGCAAACCTGTAGTTTGTTGTGTGTGCTTTGCTCGAATTCTTTGTAGAGATCCTTAAGGAAATCCCAGATTTCTTTGGCTGACTCGCATTTCTTCATATTTTTCATCTGCTCTTCATCGAGCGCGGATAAGAGAATATCTTGGGCTAGATATTCTAGTTGGTACCGTCTCTTAACATCAGAGGTCCACTCTGCATGTGGCTTCTCGATGTATTCTGGCTGGTCGAGGGTTGTGTGGTCGGTGTTGACCTTCTAAATCCTCAGAGGCCCTTCCTCAATGACCAACCAAATATCCTCATGCTGGCTAAGGAGATGAACTTTGACTCTTCTCCTCTAAAACTCTTCAAATCTAACACCGACTATTTTTTTTCGATGATAAAAAATCTGACTGGCCTCGTAAATGATGACATGGAATGTGACTGTGTTTTAATTGATGTTGGTCCCAAATCAAAGATATGTGAGGTGCGGAAGCGTTAGTCTTAATAAAACAGTTGTGAGACTTAAGCTTGATTTTAAGTCAGCTGGGTTTCTTAAAGATGTTTTTTCATTTCTTCTGTTTATAGTAGACGATTTTGAATAGTGTTCGTTGTGAGACAACGGACAAATCCTTCCTTTTTTATTTCTGCAAATGGAGCCGTTTCTGTACTTGTAAGCAGGCTTTATCATCCTCCTTTTTTGCTGAATAGCCGGATAAAGTTATTATTCGCTGGATAATGATTGGGGACTGCTGACCTTTAAGGTACAGTAATAGGTCAGCTCTGCTGAACGTCTTTTCACTTTTGAAATTCTTCTGCTTCAGTTGTAACTGAGTTTAAGGTTGACTGGGAAACTGACTTCAACCTTATCAAAGTGATAGACAACTGACTTGAGTGTCAACTTTGGAATCTTTTAATTCTTGGTCTTTAGGTGACAACTGAGCTTATCAAAGTTGTCTGGGAAGCTGTGACTCAAAAACTTCCAACTGAGTAAATCACAGCTGTCTGAAACAACTGTGTCTTCTAATGCTCACATCTGGCAGGACTAGCTATGTTGTCCTTCAGCTATTGAACACAGCTGAGGACATGACTTGGAACTTGATCTTCAGCTGCTATTAGGATTTGGAACTTGATCTTCAGCTGCTGTTAGGATTTGCATGCTTCCAACTCTTGTCCTAATGAACCTAAGTTATTACATAAAATCCTATTCAGTTACATTCTATACTCAATCATATTCTAGTAAATTGCACTAATGATGTTTAACTTTCATCAAAATACATAGATATACCTAAGAATTGCAGAACTCAATGCCAGAATTTATGGGTGCAATTATAAAAATCATAGAGGAAATTGTCTTAGATTTGAATTTAAAAAAAAATTACCATACATCATATTTTTACAAGTTATCATAGTAGTAATCGTAATATTTATGAATCATTAATTTACATTTTTCATGGGACCTTTATATTTATAAAGATTATCTCCAAAAAATTATTATATTATTATCATATCGAATTTGACGATTTTTTACATGCCCAAGTCGGGTTCAAAGAAATTTATTATTTAATAAAGTTTATTAATTTAAATAGTATTAATTTATCGAGATTTTACTGTAGTAAAAATAGTTGCTATGCAACACCCCTGCAATAGTGCCTAATAAGTATTAAAACTAATAGAGTTAATTGCAAGAATTAACATAACTTTTACCAGCTTTAGTAATTTTTACACAAGCTTTTAAATGTTGCATATCTTAACATAATCTTTTAAATCTTTCAAAAAGTTACAAATTTTAATATAATCTTTATTGTTTTTGCAAATTCAACATACAATTATTTACTTTTACATTTTTCACATAAACTTTCAAATATTGCAATCTCTTGAAATTTTAACATACATTTCTTGTGGCGACATCATCAAACATATTTAGCAGTTAATCACGTGTACATAGTGAATTGTGTTGAGCGTGACTGTTTTTAATTGTATTCAATGAACATATTGTCTCTCATTATCTAATGAAGTTAATTAAAAGATATATTTTTATAATAAAATTCATTCCCAAGACATATATCTACAACAATTTTTAGAGACTTGTAAGTTGTACCCAATTTGGATATATTAATATTTGATATTAAATATCAATATAGTTTAAAATATCAAACCTGACGCACAATCACTTAGAAAAAACGGATATAAAATAGCCAAATCAGACAAATTTTACTGAAATTCTTTTTGATATTATTAATTGAAAATTTTGAAAATTTATGCTAAATTAGCAAAAATATTAAAATGTTGGGTTAAAATTTGAACATTTAAAAGTACCCGTGAAATTTGTAAAATAATAATTTTTATGTAAAAATTGTAAAAAGTAAAAAATTATATTAAAATACGATACATTTGAAAATTTGTGCGAAAACTGCAATTATATTAAAAAGCAACAAATAATGTTGGTTTGGGGAACGAATTGATTATATTTCATAATGGTTGGGCCCGGGGGTTGGCTAGGGCTGCCCCAATAACTGGCCGCACATCACAGAGGTTCACTCAGTTAAAGGGTCAACGTCATTTTTTTTTTCTTTTTTTAAAGAGTATAAATTTCAATTTTTAATTAATATAAGACAAAAATATGTGTTACACCACCTAAATGATTTAGGTGAATTTAAATAGTTCATTTCTACCAACTCAAACTCATATCGCTCCTGGATCCAAAACCCAAACACATATCCCTTCGGATTTTAAATCAAAACTCGTCTAAAATATTTAGGCGATCTAACCACAGACCTCATCTTGAAATAATAATATAGATAAGTTACAAGTAATTGCCGTTTGTTGGGGGAGAAAACTAATTTGACCTACATCACCAAGGCCCAATTGAGAACCCATTAATCAGGCCCAATTACAACACAATGGTAAGGAGTTGAAGGCCCAAGGATATGAAAGCAACGGGTTTGAAGCCCGCCAATCCGAAGCTATGGGGCCGAAGCATCCTAAACTACCCACCAACCAGTCGAGGTTAGGGATGGGTTTCCGAGCCTGAGCATCACCACGACTTTAAGGAAACTGCTGGCGAACCACCGTATAAATATGATTCTATGTTCACTATAAAGGGCTAATTCCATCATATCAATAAATGATATATTTATCTCTCATTTTCTACTTCACTCGTTGATCTTTCTATTCTTGAGGCTCCGATAATCAATTCCATAAATTCCATCCTCAACAATTGGCATCGTCTATGCGAACCTTTTGAAAAGATTAATGGCGAATGAATCAACACCCTCTCCAGTCACTAAGGAAGAACTCAAGAATTGCAGAACTTAGCAACGAACATCAACAAAGAATGCTGGCATTGGCTGAGAAAAACCAACGCTTCAGGGTCGTCATCCAGTCATTGTCGAAATCCACTTCGGACGAACCGTCCAGTGCCAAGAAAAAATCAAAATGGAGGTTGCCACCCAATTTTGAGCAAACCAATGAGTTCTCGATCCGAGATTTGAGAAATCACGGTACCGAACATGACCCACGAGACAGGCAAGAGACTTCGCTCTCGCCATCGCCCAGCTGCTTAGTTGAGAGTGATCGTCAAGGGACCCCATCCAGGTAACCGAGATCTGCCGCTAAAAACCATCAATTTCAACTCACTGATGGTAATCAGATGCCCATAATAGCTGGAACGTGAAAAGAAATCCATCCTCCGAACATTCAAGATGTCTTCGACCAAAGGCTTCACGAGCTTGAGGAATGCATCGCTAATTCGACTGGGCCGGAGCCACACGTAAAATTCATTTCCTGAGAGAGTTTTGTCGAAACACCATTCTCTGATTAGTTAGATTGAATCAAACTACCCTCGAGGTTCACTCCGCCACAAATGGCGCAATACGACGAAAACACAGTTCCAGACCAACATATTGATCTTTACAAAACAGCACATGCTCACTTTGAGCGTACCACTCCAGAAAAAAGAAGCCTGCATGTGCAAAGGCTTCAGAACGACTTTGGTCGGGCCTGCACTCCAATGGTTCATATGATTGCGTAGAGGAGCGATCTACTCATTTGCAGGACTACACCGTCAGTTTGCTAATCACTTCGCTAGCAGTAAAGCCATAGAGAAAAGGCCTAACGACCTATATGCGGTCGTACAGGGGCCGAGGGAAAGTCCTCGAAATTACATGAAGAGATTCAACCGAGAAAAAATTGGGTTGCCATTTTGCCCTGAGGAAATTCAAATATCGGCGTTTTGAAAAGGTCTTCGAAGAGATTCTGATTTGTACAAGGAGTTAACCAAAAGGTCTTGATCTATGATGGAGAACGTACTTTCTTTAGTGCATTCCCAAGTAAACTGGGAAGAGGACGATGCGTATTGCAAGCATCACGAGAAGTGAGGAGAGTAGAAAAACCACGAGTCTGGGACTTTCCCAAGAAAATTGATAAAATTGAAAGTGCAAACCCCAATGTTGTGAACTCATTACCCCCCAACTAGCTTCTACCCTCAAAATCGTATGATTGCAAACCTCTGTGGCGACTTGCCAGAATACATCCTTGATGTAGAACCGGGTCAAGTGGTCGAGATTGTGAAAGACATGGGGAAGAAAGTATCATGGCCACCTAAGATGAAGACAACCCGAGCAGACAGGGATAGGATGCCCTTTTGTGAATTCCATCGGGATGTAGGGGAAACAACCACAGAATGCATGCCCCTGAGGCTCGAGATCGAGAGTCTACTGAAGAAGGGACTTCTGACTGACCTGCTGTATGAGAATGGGAGACAAATTTTGCTAAGACGAGGAGAATCCGGCAACAGAGATGGAGCTCGAACCGAGCCACCACCAAAGCAACAGAAACAGATGCCTCAGCCACCTCAGAAGCCAAGAGTTGAATGGATGCTGTTATCTTTGGAAGGTCAGAGATCAGCGGAACGTCCAGGGCCTCAGGAAAGAGACATCATGGGGAAATAAAGAATATGATTTGCAAAGTCAAACTCTAAGAGCCTAGCAATCCGTTAACCTTTGATGACCAAGATCTCGAGGACACAAGCCAGCCACACCACAATGCCTTAGTCATAACTTTAGGAATTTCATACTACAATTCCAAGAAAATACCTTTGGACACTAAAAGGTTTAATGTGAAACGAGTCCTCATGGATGGAGGAAGCTCGATGAACATTCCTGAGCTTTCGGTCGAGGAAATCAGTGCCACTGTTAGGTTTTAGCGGTGAAAGATTGTGGACGAAGGGCAAGATCGTGCTTTCGGTATACGCAAGAGGAATTAAAATGATGACAATCTTCCAAGTGGTAGATACTCTCTCTTCCTATAACATGATTGTTGGTAGACTATGGATCCATGCCATGGGAGCCATTCCATCCACATACCATCAAGTAATCCAGTTCCCAACCCCGTGGGGGACTCAATCAATTAAAGGAGAACACGAGTGGGCTCAGAGCTGTTATGTGACCGATTTGAAATGAGCAACCGAACCCACTAAGAAAGCAAGATAGGCAGAGGAGCTCGAAGAAATGAATATCGATCTTGAACATCATGAAAGAAAAACATTCATCGGGATGGAAATCGAGGCAAAACGTAAGCAAATCCGATTCCTCATAGAAAGAAAATAGACCTTTACATGGTCCCACGTTGAATGACTGGGATCCATCCTTCTGTGATCACACATAAGCTAAACGTAGATCTGACCTTCAAGCCAATCCAACAAAAAAGGAGAAGGTTCTATGAATAAAAGAACCATACCATAGATTCCACTATCCTGTAGTTGTTGGGAATATGGTCGATGGGGGAAGTCAACTACCCCGAGTGGCTGTCGAACATCGTTGTTGTCAAGAAGAAAAATGGAAAAAATAGGGTTTGTGTCGACTACACAAACCTGAACAATGTATGTCCAAAGGACCTGTTTCCGCTTCCCCACATCAACATGACGGTTAATCCAACTGCTAGGCATGAGATGCTTAGCTTCATGGGTGCCTTTTAAGGATACAACCAAATTAGGATGCACTCGGAGAACAAGGAGAATACCTCATTCATGACAAGTCGAGGCATGTACTGCTATCGGGTTATGCTCGTCAGGCTAAAAAACACAGGATCTACAAACCAAAGGTGGTGAACCATATTTTATCAGAAAATTTATGGAAGTATATGTAGATGACGTGGGTAAAATAAAAAAAATAGGAGATCATCTGAAGCATCTAAGCCCTGCGTTCGATACCTTAGACAAATTCAACATGAAACTTAACCCGACAAAATGGTCATTTGGTGCCTCGTCTAGGAAATTTTTGGGATACCTAGGCATAAGGTGGAGGTATCGAGGTTGATCCCCAATAGATCAAGGCGCTCGGAGACATCGGACCCCCTGCATTGGTCAAAGAGGTGCATAAACTCACTGGGTAGCTGGCAGCTTTGAGTAGGTTCATCTCAAGATATTCGAAGAAGACACAACCGTTCTTCTCGATAATAAAAAAGGGAACTCAATTCGACTGGACAGATGAATACACACAAGCACTAAATGAACTAAAACAATATATGCAAAACCCGCCACTGATGTCGAAGTCGGAGCCCGGAGAGGAACACTTCCTATATCGGTGAATGAACAAACACTAGTAGCCATTTTGATAAGAGAGAACGAGGGCAAAAAACATCCATTTTACTATGTTAACAAATCCTTGCTTGACATAGAAACACGATATACTACCCTTGAAAATTTGGTTTTAGCACTAGTGGTTTCGTCCCGGAAGTTAAGACCTTTCTTTAAAGCTCATCTTATCAAGGTAATCAATTCGTACCCCTTCAGGCATGTCCTTTCGAAACCAGATCTTACAGAAAGGCTAATGAAATGGGTTGTGGAGCTGGGTGGTTTCGGGCTCACCTACGAGCCCCGAGCAACCATCAAATCTCAAGTGCTCGCTGATTTCATAGCTGAATTTTCCATGAACTTGCAAATGTAAGCCGAGAAAGAGGTTGCTGGAGTTGAGAATGACTCCGGACGACCCTGGTCACTGTGGGTAGATGGAGCAAGTAACATCAGAGGAGGAGGAGCTGGAACTGTACTAATCAGTCCGTCTGGAGTAGTCTTTGAAAGAGCCATCAAGTTTTTCTTTAAAAAAACAAACAACGAGGCCGAGTATGAGGCTCTGTACACCAGTATGGAATTGGCCCATGAATTGAAAGGAAAGGAATTAATGGTAAAAACCGATTCACAAATAGTAGTGAACTAGTTTAAGGGTGAATTCTAAATAAAAGAACCCAGGATCAAACCTTACTCGCAGTTGGTCAAAACTCAAGCTTCGAAATTTGACAAAGTCAAAGTTGAACACATTCTGAGGGATGAAAATCTGCACATGAATTTGTTGGCAGGGTTAGGATCATCGACACCAGGGAAGACCCCTAGGGTTATTCCCTCGATCGAAGCGAAGTGGCCGGCCTACAGGGGCTATGATCGAACCAAAGAAGTCGATGGAATCTCTGGGGACACATCATGGATAACCCCAGTCCGTGAATACCTAATGAACGAAACCCTACTCATGGAAAGGTACGAGGCCCTACAATTCGAAAGAAGCATTGCATGGTTCCTCATGGTCGATGACAAACTCTACAAGAAATCATTTGAAAGACCATACATTCGATGTCTCGAGAATATGAAGGAAAGCAAGTGTTACTCGATCTGCATGAGAAGCAGTGTGGGAGACACTCTGGAGTTCAAAGTCTAGCAAGGAAAGCGATATTGGCAGGTTTCTTCTGGCCCACGATAAAGGCCGATGTGGCACTCATCGTTAAGCACAACGACAAATGCTTGGGATTCAGGTCAATACCTTACCAATCTGGGAAAATGTTGCATGCCGCGATCCTGTCTTGGCCATTCATGTGATGGGGATGGATATCTTAGGCAAGCTTCCGAAAGCATTAGCTTAGAAGGAGTACGTCATTTTGGCTACTGATTACTTTTCAAAATGGGTAGAGGTTGAAGCATTATCACAAATACGGGAAATTGAGGTCATTTCATTCGTCTGGAAGAAGATAGTTTGCTGTTTTGAGGTCCCAAAAAAAAATTTCATGAAAAACGGGACTCAATTTACCAGTGCAAAATTTCAATACTGGTGTGAAGATATAGAAATCAAGCTTCTCTACTCATCGCCTCGATACCCTCAGACAAATGGGTTGGCGGAATCAACCAACAAAACAGTAATCAGGATCATAAAGAAAAGACTAGGACAATGCAACACCAAATGGGTTGAAGAGCTTCCCGGTGTGCTTTGGGCATATCGAACCACGACTAAGACTTCGATAGAAGAAACCCCATTCTCTTTAACTTAAGGGGGAGAAGCCATATCACCAATCAAGATCGAAGCAGGAAGTCTTCGTATGAATTTTTCCTCTGAGAAAAACGATGAGCTAAGAATGTCGCAGTTGGAACAACTAGACGAAACTAGAAGGAAAGCGCTTCAAAGGATGATAAGGCATCGAGCACAGGTGGAAAGGCATTTCAACCAAAATATCTGACTTTGAACACTAAAAGTAAGAGACTTAGTGTTGAGAAAGGTGTTCCCGAACACGCAGGAGGCTAGGGTCATAAAGCTGGGACAAAATTGGGAAGGCCCATATCAAATTTCAAGAGTCGTGGGAAGAGGGGCGTACAAGATAAGGAATCTCGAAGGAGAGGAATACATCAATCCGTGGAATATCACAAATTTAAGATTGTATTTTTCCCGTTTGATTATTGTAATTTGAGATCGATTGTTTCCCTAAAGTTAGTACGATTTCTTTTCAATTTCAAAAGCTCTTACATCTGTCTACGTATTCATATAAAAAAAAAAGAAAAAAAAAGGGTGATCAAGATCATCATTTCGAACCCTCATTATACAATGTAAGTTAGTCAAGACATAATTCGACGTTGCAGTAAAGTCAAAGTGTAGAGAAGCTCAGGAGTATGCATCACACAACACGCGAACGAAAGCAAGCATATATGAAGAAAACGAGATGTTTTATTATCAGAAAAGATTACAAGGATGCCGAAGCATCAATAAACACTAAATCCTAAACCATTTTATCATTAGCAACAACCGACCCTGCATCACCTACCAAAGAATGTAGCAGGATGATAGTGTGTATATTAGCAAGGAGACCTTATATCATCGTCCCAGGAGGAAGCAAAAATAGTTTCAACCAAGGCTGCAGATTGCCCCGAAGAGAGTGATTACATGAAGAGATACTTCAAGGCAAACTTCTAAAGAAAAAAAGAAAATGTGGAGAAAGGAGGGAGACTTTCCGAACCCCCTTCCTCGGGGAGAGAAAGAAAGGAGAAATGAGGGAAGGACATTAACCGAAATCCCTCCCTTGGACCTTAGATGTTAACTTTAGAACCTTCCTAGAGTCGAGCGCGTCAAGCGCTGTGATTTGCTTCGGGGACTCGATGCCCTCTCTTTCTTGACCAGTCTTCGAACCAAGGCCAGCACCTCCGTGGATGTTATCATGAACGTCCACCCCTCCGTCTTCAAGCATGGAAAGTTCCATGCTGGAGGAGATTGTGGTTGAGGTACCAACTTCTAGTTCCAAAGGAGGCACTAACTTTTCAGACACGGAAGCCTCGCCAGCCATGCCTTCTCTGGGCACTTCAGAGACCGCCGCAGGAGCTTGCTCATTAGCCAGATGAGCCTGACACTTCGGACCCACCCCAGGGACGAAGGAGAGGTCCAATTTAGGATGATGGCTCTAGATCCGGTTCAAGACCCCGTCCAGGATCTAGTTAGCCATAGCATCCCGAACGGAGACAAAATACTTACGCTTTACCAGACTCTCCCACTGAAGGGATTGGCCGAATGGGCCTCGGCCAGTGCAGTCTTCAGGCAACGTATCTCGAGCATCAACTGATCCCGCTCGTTGCTGGCAGTCTCATAGCGACCGCGCCAAGAATCAACCGTAGATAGATGATCGCTCAGTTGAACCCGAGCTCCTCCTTCTTCAGCTTCAAGGCCTTCAGATTAGAAGCCAACTTGACGTTAACCTCCTTTAGCAGTGCAAGCTCGGTCTTGAGCTCGTCCACCTCCTTCGATCTGTTGGCAGATTGAGTCTCGAGATTTTGGAGAAATTTCTCCTTAGCCATAAGCTTGACTTCAAATCAACCTGAGAGGCCTCGGCCTCATCATTTGCCTCATCGTTGTTTCAGCGGTAAAAGGAGATATAGCGTCATAGCTGCA
The DNA here is from genome assembly GCA_001278415.1 of Ocimum tenuiflorum. Classification (NCBI taxonomy): domain Eukaryota; kingdom Viridiplantae; phylum Streptophyta; class Magnoliopsida; order Lamiales; family Lamiaceae; genus Ocimum; species Ocimum tenuiflorum. The sequence goes on along the minus strand of AYJT01059422.1, from coordinate 209 downwards.
AAAAGTAACGAAGTTAGAAACCACAATGGATGATTAAAGTGGAAATACAATGAAGACAAGAATAATGAAATACCTCGGTAGCAATCTGGTGGATGGTGGCCTTCCGTTTGGCAAACATGGTTTCTCGAGACACCGAAGGTTTCTCGAGACACCGAATTCTTCCCAGGTAGGAGCTACACATACTCATGGAGATAGGCCTCCATGGCCCG
>AYJT01059316.1:0-12743 GCA_001278415.1 Ocimum tenuiflorum | reverse complement strand
GGAACCCTTGACGACGACTTCTTCTCCGGCGATTCCGATTTCGATCGCTCTCTCTTTCATCCCTCCTCCAGAAAGCCCGCCGCCAATGCCACTTTTGCTATTCTTTCCGATTTTAGTCCGGATTATGGCTTTTCCGATTCGGTTATGGATAACGGAATTTCTTTCGCGAAAATTGTCAAGCCGGGCGGTTTTAGTCTCAAGCCAGAATTTAAGAAAAATGCTACTCTGTTGGAGGAAGAGGATAGCAAATTTGTGGAGAGCGGGCTGGATGGTGGCAAGGCAGTCTTGGATTTGGATTTCTTGATTAAGGGTTTTGAATTGGGGAATCGGGATGTGTCGTCGCTCTTCTTTTTAGCTGGCGTTTTGTCCGCGGCTTACGCATATGTAGTGTTGGCTTTTATTGTTACATATACATGGGTGAATGGGATTATTTTTCTCAAAGTGGTGGATCATTTGGTGGGAAATCACAGGTCTTTCTTTCGCACTATTTGGGATGGATCGAATATAGGTCTGAAGAGGCTTTCAGGGTTTGTACTGATGAAATGGGCTGTGAGGGATGCTCTTGCACAGCTGATGGGGATATTCTTTTTCGGAGAGATCGAGGATCAGTATGTCTTTTTCAAGGTCTTTTTGAGGATGAAGTTCATGCCGTTTGCTAATGTGGCTCCTTGGGTTATAGGGCATGAGTGGGAGAGCGCGGGCTTCATTGTTGCTTGGTTCTTGAGTGACTTGGCACTTGGTTTGGTATTTTCTGTGGATTCTTGGGTAGCCATCGTTGACTCCAGGAGGAGTGGCAGGGAGATTGTTAGAGAAGGGTGCCACTTGTTGGCTGCTCTGTTTTACCCTGCTTTTGAAATGAGGTGGTTAGAAGCTATTATTTGTGGATCTTTAGGGAAATGGCTGTTAAGGAAGGTCTTTGGGGACTTCTTCATATTGGTTTTCCAGTCTTCAATGGAGGTGTATTTCACCTGTGCCTGGCTTGTATTTTACTTTGCGGCAAAGCACAGGGATGACACTTTGCTTGGACGACGGGAATTGGAGGGTCTTCTTGAGGTTGCTAGGTGATAATTGGTAGAAAGATAAACTCTTGCTTGCCAAAACTAGCTGTAACTTGCTCGGTTGTGATGCTGAAATAGCGGTAATCTTTTTGGTGCTTTTGTTGTTCAATTCGCAACAAATTTGAATTAGCACTGCCATTGTTTGGTGATGTCACCGATTATGCTTTGTATGTACGATGAGGCCATATGTTGTAAATCTCCACATAAAATTCCATGATGTATATACACCTTTGCAGCCTGTGCTTAGTTTTGGTCTAAAGGAAGTATTGTGAGATGGTTAAATACTTGTTTCTTACCAATGTGTGTGATCAGTCAAATAGCAACTTCGCATATATGCTGAAACAATTGCGTATGTTTTTTCTCCTCTACCTTTTTTGGATGCAGTGTAATAATGCTACAACAGTTATCTTCTCCGCAATCTAACTTCTAAACAAAATTCTTGTTCTTTAAGTTTTTGCTTATTAGAGAGGATGCGAACTTGGTGCGTGCCACTTAGGCTGGTTTGTGATGGTGTTCTAGGTTAGCTACTCCAAGTAGGCATTTGATGTATCGAAATTCTTGAATATAACAAATATGCTGTTTATAATCATGATTCCTGGAAATCCTTGTGCGCATTCTAGGTTTAAGTGGTTGAGTTTGGAAAAACGATTTTGTGGATTAATCTAAACATAAAGTACCTTGGAGCCAAGCACACCGTCATAGATCTTCACGTCTCTTTCACTATTTTATGAAAGTAGACATTTGCATAGAGTTGTTTGTAAGGCTAAACCTCTATCTTGAGCATAAGTTGTTAGGTTTTTGTATTTTTTTCTTTTTTATCAAGTAGAGGGATTTGAGGCTACAAAGTTTTTCGTGATGCACTTGATGTTGGTGTTTTGGAGGAAGTGAGGAATTCTGTTTTGATGGAGTCCGCACATTTCTTGATCGTGCAACTTCTTGTATGGATTTGTTATTTTCCAGGATCATAAAAATGACCTGAAATTTTCAACTGCCCCGATTTCATAAAAATTCACTCAAATGGAAGCCAAGTTTCAATAAATCAGGTCGGGGAATTGGGGCTAGTGATCTCGTCTTTCTATTACTTTTAGCTCAAAAAAGAATGTCAGCATGTGAGCAAAACTATGTTCTACTGAAAAAAACTAAATTAAGAAAGTGAGGCACAAATATATTGTGTTATGAGCAAAACTATATTCTACTTAGAAAAACTAAATTCAAAAGTTGTGTGGCTGCTGGGATTCGAGCCCAGGTCTCCACGGCCACAACGTGGAATTCTTACCACTAAACTACAGCCACAGTTTGCTTTTGCTTTTGCTTCTTGAAAATTTATATAACACCTAGAATTATTATTATTGTTATTATCAATACCTTTTCATATATTGTTCTTAAATAATTGCAAAATAATGTTACATGTGCATTCAACATTTACAGTAAACATAATCTCCGAAATTTCTGTAACTATCATGTGATGTTCCATCAAATTCCCCCACATGCACAAGGGTGGAAATATATAATTATTACCATAATCGTGATGATATGAATGATAATAGATGAAGCAACTGAAGATATCATATATGGATAGTGATGGGATGTAACACGTTTGTGTGCCAAAAAAAAGCATCATTAATTAAGAATATGAAGAAAGAGTGACAAAATATCCACACACGGTTTGTCAAAAGGATGTAATCAGTTGCCATTAATACTAGTACTACTACCACTACTACGCAGGATTCTTCTGTAGCGGGTCAAGGTCATGTCCGTACTTGTGTCTAAAGCATCACAACTGATGTTGGGTGTCTTCTTCTTCTTGTTGTTCCCTTTGGGATAGGGATACATAGCCGCCAGTTCGCATACACGCCTCAGGATGGACTTTGGCAGAGGACGCCACGCCATATTCCGTTTCTTCCCTCCCTGTGTTGGAACCAACTCTTTTAGCAGAAATGATTACATATTAAATATATGTATGAGCAGCAATATTTTGGCACATAACGAACCTGCTGGTTCCCTTGTTCCAGCACACCACTAGCTTTCAAAAGATTTCGCCATTTGTCCTGCGTCAATCATATCATGCAACGTATAAGAAAAAGGGTCCTGAGCTAATATCGATGAAAAGGAATTGACCTTGAGATCTACAGATGTACGATGGGCAGATGCAGAAAAGAATAGCTTCTTTATTCGACTCCATTTTCCTACTCCAAATTCAGAAACGCCATCGATTAGTTTTCCCACCTCAGAAATGGTCCACAGCCTATGATGCTTCCTCCGACCGCTCGTTTCTTCACTACTCTCTGACGTCAAACTACCATCTCTCATCTTTTGATGCATTGCTCGCCTACAGTCTGCTGCAAAACAGTTATCCCTTTTCTTTCCAATCACCCCAATGTTGCACTCATTTCTTTTCTTCAGATTTGTGGCTGTGGCATGGACATACTTTTTCTTTACTTGACCTTCCATAAAACAAACCTCCGTTTTTCTCTGGCCCCTTATGCAATCACTCCTTTTCTTTAGGTCGACTGCTGTGATGCAATTCTCCCTTTTACTTTGATCTTGTAGAGAAACAAATTTACCTTTTGACTTGGTATTTGAATTTCTACAATCCACATGCGGCACCTGTTCGCATAATATTTGAGTTCAACAGCTAGTAAGATGCATAAATATTTAATCCATAGGGTACTTAATTGAAATAATGCATGATACCAGTTGAAGGAAATGGCAATGGGAATAGTATTTTGATCATTTTAGGGGAATCCTACATCCCTCTGATATTTGGGGAATTTATCACAAAAGCAAATTCCCCCTACTACCATACCCATTCTCCTTTACATGCCTCACCACAAAAATTTGTACAAAACAATAGATCAGGAGAAGTCATTCAAACCTCTTGAACAAGTATATGGACAGAAAGATATGATTACAAATTTACAATAACAGAATGAAAGAGAGATGTATAAAGGAAACACATCCCTGCGCACATACATAGGATAAGAAACTTATAGGAGTGAAGGGAATACAACAGCTGTGGCAAAATATAACTTTCCCAAAACAGATTGCTGGTAGCTTTTAGAAACTTACAATATTATGTGCATGCCTATCTGAGCCTTCTTTATTTGCTAAAGAACCGAAAGGCACTTGAATTGCAATGACAGAGAACTCTTCAGGAGATTCTCTAACTGCTTTAGGTCCCATTATCTGACTCTTATGATTTTTAACTCCGAGAGATTTGCCCTTAATGGAAGAGGAAGAAACCTCTCGTCTTCTTTTAGGATATGTCCCAACAGGGTCAGCTAATTCACAAATGTACCTTTGTGTTGGCTTTCGTGATCTCTTTTGTGTAGGAAGAATATCAGTGCTGCTCACTTGAACTGATGTTATCAATGTCTCCTCCAACTTAATCACTCCAGTTGCACCATCTTGGACCGTCAACTCAGTATCATTACTTCTTTCAGTGTTTGAACTGCAAAACATCTCACCAGCTTGGGAGAATCTTCCATCATTCTCATCAGACAAAACATCTTGACAAGAAGAGCTTGAACTGTTTTGTGACTTGACAGAATTTTGTAAAGTACATGACCCAGGTGAAGTTGCAGGATTCTGACCAGACAAGGTTTCACATTCATGATGATGAGGAGTATCACTCAATTTGGAGCTCCCAACATTAAATAGGTCAATTTGGCACTCCCTAAGATTATCTGTTCTAAATAGATCTGATCTGCATTCAGTGTCAGAAACAGCAGTAAACACTTGAACTTGACTGTCCGAGGCTGAAGCATGCAGGCCTTCACTTGAACCGTAATCTAAATTTGTAATACTCTCTGCAAATTCAACACCTGAACCCACTAATGCAACTTTAATTATTTCTGCATTGTTATAGGGTGGCAATGGGGGTGGAGGAGAGGGGGAGTAGAAAAATGCAATAGTTGATACTTGTGAGAGGTCATGTCAGGATAGAAACTAGAAAAAAGAGAGCCCACCTAAAAGGTACTCTTCACCCATGCTACATAGATCATTCTCCAACCGGAAATATCCAACTTGAACTTCACTCGGCATCGCATTAAGTACCTACATGCAAACCATATATTGAAAAAAATAAAGATCATATAAAAGATGATAGATTAACAACCAATCAGTTTATTCAATATATCTCATAATGACAGATCTTAGTTTAGAAATGAAAATATAGATTGACAAACTCACTAGAACTAGTCACCAATACCTATGTATTTATTGATCTTCTTTGATAATTAGTCATAAATTTATAATAAGAGCATAAATATCTAGTATAAGGCAACACTTTGTAACATATACAGTTATCTGTACTTATTTTTAGAATCCATCTGTTATTTATTGATTCACTTACTATATTTATTTTTCTTCACTTTGTATGGATTAACTACTTTACATAAAAAATCTAATGTGCACCCTCGCCCTTAACCAAGTTCCTTGATGCACAGCTGACCAGTCTGAGGTCCTAAACTATGTAATAATACAGAAGTATACGCTCAATGACATAAGATGAGACAACTCAAAAACAAAAACATGGGGAAACAATCGAGATATATGTAATTTATTAATTAAACATCTACAGCATTGACAGTAGAAGACTTCAGATCACAAAAACCAAGCCAGAAAACTGGATTAAATAACAACACACTTTAAAGGATCTGGGTCAACCATTAGTTAAGGACGAATAACCAATTATGACATACTTCTCCATTGAGAATATCTTTCCCTTCCTGAGCAATACCAGTATCCAACCCACCTGCATAAAGCAGCAAAGTTACATGCAATGGCATGTGACATCCCAGCAAATACTCAAGCAGATAGGCGATTTAGGATCAGGGGTCATGTTGTATTCAAAACAAAAAGGATGGATAGCATGTATGTCAATGACCTTCAAAGATACCCCAATACAATAATTTCTGAAAGAGCCTTTCACAAACAAACTAGGTTGGGAGTGATATCTCCCAAATGACAATGGATACAAGATAGCTAATCATGGAATCTATTGAGAGCATATTAACTATCAAGGCCATAACAAAATGCATATTCTCCTCCTAGATGAACATAACAATCAAATGCATAAGTAATTGTACTAATATAACAACTTTTTGACAATCACATGACAACAGAAATGACTGAATAGTGAAAACATCTTATTACATTTTTTTTGGTACATGCTATGTGCCAAGACTGGGTTACAGCCCTAAAGGACCATATACAGGTAGATATTACCTTTTGAAATTTTAGATATAATGCTAAAAATAATTAATAAGTAGGATACCATAGTGGGGATGCATGTGATGATATAGTACTATAAGTTAAAAAATGTAAATAAACAACTCTCATTCAATAACTTTAAAGATTAATTCAGTTCTAGTATAAAACTCAAGCTAAAAAATATTTATTAAGTACAAGCATTGAAAGAACAAATCACAACCATAAATGACAAATTAGAATATCAACTCCAAAGTTTTAGTACCCACAAGGATCCCATAGCCATATAGTACTCTTGAAAAATGAAGAGTTTGAGGAACAATCGTCATTTGCATGTTGGAAAACACTACCTGATACTACCTATAAAAACTAATTATAAGGTGAAGCATTACAGCATCAGTTTGCGCGTATCATGAAAGATTCTCACATAACATCTCCCTTCCCCAATTTTATCAACTATAGTAATATCGCTCATAATAGCCTTTTCATTTCTCATGCCATCTTTGTCCACTGCACGGATGACATTTACTTGATCATTTTATTAATCAGCCAGAGAGGAGGGAGGTGGTTCACACTGTAGATCTCAAGTTATACCAGAACTGCGGGATACATCTTCTGCGCTCATTAAACTTTTTGGGATCTTCTCATTAAAAGATATGACGCTATCCATTGACAGATGCTCATCTTGAGGTTCTACAAGCAGGCGCTCAACATCAATTGTACCATCTTCCAACCCAATTGATGGATGCCCATTCTCCATAGCCTGATCACATTGTTATAACAAGAAATTACCAGAAAAAGCAGAGACTTGTAATAGACAGTTCAATTGGAATCAGCAAACAGAACAGGCACAATCATACACTAGACAAAAACAAGAACACGGAGGGCTCCATGCAATCTCAGGCCATATGATGATAAAAGCAACATGTGCTATATCAGTCCATAAGAAAAGATACCACCAATTTAGGACAAAAATGATATGACACTTTCCTAATCAAGAAAAGAAAAATTCCGGATCCTATGGAATAAGTATATATTTCTTCCGGGCCATGTACACCTAAACATAAATGTGCAATGCATATTTAATACAAAACCAACATTCGCATTGCCCGTAATGCTCAAAACAATCAATTATAGTAAAGACATGACCTTTCTGCAAAATCCACCCCTCCCACGCTTCCCAAACACCACGGAAATAAATTAACCACAATAAACTGTCGAATCAGTCTCTGCATCCTCATATAGCAAAAGCAATAAGACAATAATCATCCGAGAAATTAGAAAAAGCAATGCAAATAAACAATTATAACAATAAAAGAAGATCAACAAGAAATGCAGATTTTTTTGAGCTGATGAATGCAGAAATTCAAGCATACGTTACATAGCATCAAATTACGTTACATGCCACAAAAAAAAGAAGAGAAAATCGAGTGCATGAGCAGAAAGAGGGAGTAACTGAAAGCTATATCAATGGATGATCCAGCGCGGTGTGTGAGAGAAAAAAAAAGGGAGCGAAAGAGAGAAAGCAAAAGGAGATTGGGAAAAGTGAGTGCAGGTGCAGCGGGGGGAGTGTAGTAGAGTGACGCAATATATTCGACGGAACCGAAAGTGGGGGTACAAAGCTGTAATGGAATGTGGGAATTGGGGTCCGCCGGGGCGATGGGCAGGGCAGTTATTGAAATTGTTGTGGGAGAGAGAGAGAGAGACAACCAACACCAACACCATGCCCCTATTTAGTACTAGCTTTGTGGTGGTGGTCGTTGTCAGCATCTCTTTCGGATCATTTAATTATTAAACTCGTTGTTTAGGTATTGATCTGTGTCGGAGTTGACGCGCGACTCTAGCACCCCTAGTTCCAAAAGCGTGCTCTAATCGATATCCATAGTAAATTTTGCCACAAGCTTGAAAACTCTCCTCGATTGGATACTAATGGGTCCCCCTTCATCTATTAAGATACTACCCACACTCGGGATTCAATCTACTATTCGAAAATTTCAAATATAAAATTTATCACTATCTTTACGCAAATTATCACTCTCTTTTGTTCGCATCGACTCTATTGTTGGCGCCGCTATTTTAGCTACCACATCGAGTTTATAATTGATTGAGAATAAGTTTACAAATGACTAAGTATAATTTTATAAGTAGTTAAGTATATAAAATTAAATAAATCTCCAAACAAGTCACTGTCTATTTTACTTAAAATTATAATGTTGCAAGTGTTTAAATATAAGTCTATGAACTATTTAACATAAGAACAATTAAGCATAAGAACCTCTATGTTATAAGTTTATAAACGATTTAGTATAAATTTGTAAGCAATCAAGCATAAGTTTATGAATACCTAAGTATAAGATTTTTATGTGTTAATCCACATTTCAATTCCCACATATAAGTAAGCATGAAATTTTCATTTATAGTCCATGTTTCATTAGAACAATTGATCTCATTAAATTCAATGGTCCAAATTTATCCTTATTTAACCTAAATTTTTATTTTTAACTTGGAATCAACTCTCTATGTAAATTTAGGCCTGACGCTCATAGCAGACGGGGAATCGTAGAGTTATGGCTCTCAAATGGGTAGGGTTGGAGCACTGCATCATCAATCAATATAAATATAAATATAATGCCCTACTGAAAAAATCACAGCAGGAGTAGGGTAAGGATTGTTCTAACACCATCAATTTTAATTTAATGAGAATAAGTTCCCACCTAAATTTCATCCTTCCAAGCGCAAATTAGTATCGTGCCTTGTTTCATTTGGTCCCATGAAGTGATACTGACACCATTACTCTAGAAGAATAAATAAATAAAAACCCCCTGCATTCTAAAGTTGCCTGTTGAGTCAATTCTTCATGCATCAATTAAGCCACAAGTTTTGGTTTCACTACGACATTATGGAACATGTCAGACACCCACTATGTTTTCTATAAACTTGCGATGAAGAGAAAATTGCAATGTTAGAGGTTTTAGGGGGATATCGGTTACAGGAATATTAGAGGTAAGACCTAGTTCAGTTTTCATGTCTGAAGGAATCTTCCCAACATTTGACTATGGTGCCACTTGCCCTTCCATCTTTTCAACTAATCAATTCAATATTCACAGCCCTGTTCCTGAATCATCAAGTTAGCACGATTTGAGTGGTGACAAGAGCTTCTGCCCATCAACATAACCACCTCCCCTCAGATCAGCTAATATAAACTTCATTATGCACATACCCTCAGTTTGCCTTGTACAAAGACATACGCCAAAGAAATATCTATTTTTTCCTGCGTGATAAATCTCAGTCATGACCTGCCTCCTTCCATAGTTTCTGTACTATTAACACATTCAAAGTTGCTTCTTTTTAAGACAAAACTCATGAGAGATGCTTTCTCCAATACCACGGGATAGAAAGTTGACAAAGTGAAAAGCCTGTCTACGATTCTTGATCTTTCTCCTCCTTGCTCTCTCCCTTAGAGTTCCCATTTGTTGTCAATCCTCTGATTTTCACATCATAGTAAACTTCTTCAACCTTCCTAAGGTCATACTTCATTCCTGGTCCAATGACACAACACAAAAACATTAGGTTTATAATGCAAGTTAATTTGTGTTGTTAACAGTGAGCTCGTAGTTGAGAGTAACAAGTCAAACAAGAGCGAAGACAAACTATCCCCTCATTCACCAGTCACCACAGACTGCATTAGCCATTAGGTGCTCGAATAAATTGCTTACCATCAAATTTCTTGCGCAGGAAGTCGTTGCGGAGGTTGAGCATGCGAAATGCTGCATGTAAATCTGTCAAAAACTTCAGCACTTTTCTTGGACAGTCATAATCCCCAGCTGTGACCTGGTTTACAACATACCTAGGCTGCGCAAACAATGACTGTCTCTTAATTTCTAAAGCAATATAGAGCAATACACAGCTTAAACAACATTTACTTCATCCTTTTTTTAGGTTTCTGGTCATCTAATAGTACTTCCTTCAATGAAAAAATCCACCTAGAATTAAAATAAAATTGGTAGTAATATTTTCTCAATGCCCTCCTCTACGGCATTCTAATACTAGCCACAAAGTAATTCAGTTTATGAGAAAGATCGCATGAATCATCCCATAGCTTAATAAAACTTCTACAAGAACATAAGGGCGATTTGTAGTTCCATTCTCGTCAAAAGTATGCCAAATTTATAGAAACAGTTTATCGAAACCACTGCTGTTTTCTGCAAAATTGAAGTGCACTAAAAGGCTCTTTTGTGTACATACCAATTCATTGGACATAAAGCAAACTCCTGCAAATGAACAAAAATGAATATTAAAACATGGCCAGAAACTGAAAACAGGAATTGAGTGCTCGTGCAAGACAACCTAATCATTTTATTTTACTCGGGATAACCTAAGCTAGTTTCCATGATAGTGATTGCTGTAGGGAAGGGATAGCATTACAGCATAGTAAATTATATATGATATTCAAATACAAAAAATGTTATAGAAGTGACACTGAAGCAGAGAATGGAAATTTTAAATTAGCTGAACACACACACACACACACACTCTCGTAGGATACTTCAAAGACAACTAGCACTAATAGTTATAATAAAAATAAAAGCTCTTCAGCATAATCATAATTTTAGAGCCATAAATTCCCCAATTCAATTTGCTTTTCTCAAGTTTTATGCGGTCCATACATCAATACATAGTGAGATTGAAGGTTTTAGCATTACAGTTTGAGGTTTAGTACTATATATGAGTTACTTACTCATCCATGCACAGGATGGGGATGAATGAAGTTCACATCTCTATTATAACTAAAATCTTAAGAACAGTAGCTATCGTGTAGGAGAACAAATTTCTAAGGTGGCTAAACTAAACCAATGTGCATTTGTTAGTGAATAGATTATTGCATCTACACAGATGAATAAAAGAATCAAAATTTTCTAAATGATTGATTGAAATAGAACACATGAAGATGCCCAACATATTTTCATAGCTAACAGCCCATCAGACAACGGAATCATTATTGGATGCTTACCAATGAGAAAGTCTTCAATATCCAGGCCAAATTCTGAAGGATTTACTGCATAAATTATAATTGAATTCAGATAGTTATTATATCATTAGCAAAAATAGTAAGTTTTAGAGGTCAGAGGAAGTAAACATTAAAGTTGATCGTCAGATATTGTGAGGCCAAAGAATATGTTAACACGTGAAAATTACTTTACTCTGCCAATGAAAATGACCACAAATACGCAAGTTCGTAAAATATGAGCAAGTTGAAGCTAAGTCAGTTAACCGTTAGATTCCACATGGACATATGAAATCCACCTATAAAAGAAAATTATGCTACCGGTGAAGTAATGCAACAAAATTTATAAGAGAATCATATGAAATTAGCTGCTTTGGCTATCAGATTAGATATCTAAACTGATACAAAAATGAAAACTTCATGACAGATCTGCACCAAAAGTAGAAAATGGAAACTACTTTACAAGAAGATGGCACTTGAGGATATAGATATTTGTAAAGTTGAAATGGGAAAAGGCCTCTAGAAGATCACCTAAGTGAATTTAGCATCATATCTGTAGTCAAGCTCGTTGAAAAATATTATGTTGAGTTCACTCTACTTCCCACAACCATTGCAGGAAAATTTTGAACTTTTCAAAGAAAAAGCTGCTCCTTATGTTTGTCCCAAATGCTTACTTAAAACAGAATTTGACTGAAAAGGTAGCAAAATACACGCAAGTACTAAGTGCATATAAGACGTTCACTGAAGTTCTAGGTTCTATCATTTAGTTCAGTTATAACGTATACATGGTAAATGGAACTTACACCCCAGTTTTTCCTCCGCTTCAGCATGCAAGAGTAGGCTCTCAGTTTCCAACCAATGCATGAAAGCAAGCAGCGAAACAACAGACTGAGCTTCACTCCTCCAATCGCCATGGTACCTACGCATCAGCAAATACGCATAATAATCTTGGACACAAAGCATTTCTCAAGCACAATACATCTTCTCCTTACCGATAATATTGGCCCGGGCATTCGCTCATAATTTCAGCAAGCTTACTAAATAGTTCCCTCAGAACGCCAAGCTGCCCTTTTGCCTTCTCTAAAACCTCTGCTTTACAAACAAGCACTCAACATCATTAGTATAAAAGTGCCAAAAAGAAACAAACTCTCTCTCTCAATTACATCCAGAGCACAACGCTCAAAGGTTTCACGCGGGTGCTACTTATGTTATTATCAGCCCACAATTGACTAGTCTCTAAGCTTTGTGAGTATGGACCTGAAATTGACTAACAAATAAACCTAACAAGTCCTTCAGAGAAACATTGGGATACCAACAAAAATACCTTACTCGCATAAACCCTAAGTTTGTTGTTGATATTCAGAAACCAGGACAAGGAAAAAAAATGTTTGATTAAAGTGGAATGGACGATTCGCACCGGGTATAGGGCGAGATTGATGAATAAGGAGGAGGCTTGAATGCATGAGCCT
>AYJT01059304.1:0-12439 GCA_001278415.1 Ocimum tenuiflorum | reverse complement strand
ATTGGGAGATGGGAAGTGGGTATTCGAATTCTATCTCTTCGAGTAATGTGAGGAAGGATTTAATCAACGGAAGTTCCATAGCTATGCTTTGAAGTTGAAGCTTCACGCGATGTTGGGGAAGGCAGAGATAATCTGATGTGTCGTTTTTTTCCGGCATATGATAATCATCCGTCACATGACGTGGCGGAGATGGCAATTTTGATTATGTATGATGAGCATGGTGGGTTTTATGATCATGTGCCGACGCCCGTTGAGGGCTTGATCCTTATTACTTTTGAGTTTAATAGCCTTGGTGTTCGAGTTCCAACGTTCTTGGGTTGAGAAAAGGACTGATAGGGAGTTTCAGATGTGTTTTCTTTGAGATTTTAATGTGTATTTTGATAGACTACATGGTTGTGACCGGCTTTAGTTTTGTGCTTGTTATGAATCAATGGCGGAACAGGGCTCCAGCCCCCCCCCCTCCTATAAAAATAATTTTTTTAAACAATTTGAAAAGAAAATAAATTGATTTTTATTTTTAATTTTTAATTTTATTATTTGTATTCATATTTTGTAATTAAATATTCACATTTTTTAATCCATATACAAAATTTAACATTTGTATTTGTTGTAAATTTATATTAAGTTAATATTAGATGTAACTTATAGATTGCGAACGTAAATTTGAATTGTTTTGTATTATATATAATTCATTTTGCAAATTGTGATATTTTGTATTGTATATTAATTTTTGTAAATATTTTTTTATATATGGAGTTATTTAAAAAGACTTTTTAGAAATCGACTAGATAACTCTTCATTTTCGAATAACTTTTTGTTGTTATATTTTATTTTAATTAAATTGATATTAATATATTAAAAACTTATTTGTATTACCATTATGATTTTTTTATTGTGTGAAATTTTTCTGAGTGAAATGTAACGAAGCCCCCCCTAAATTTTTTTTCTGGTCCCACCACTGTTATGAATTGTTTCTAGTGTCAAGGGGTTATGCTTAGGGTCTTGTTTGCTTGCTCGGCGCATGTCGTCTCTTTGGATTTCTAGAAAGAACGATTGTTTTCACTCTGTGTTGGGCTCATAAGGCCAGGAAAGCACCCCAAATGGTTGTCGTCTTTGTTGTTTGGCTGCCTTCGTGCTCCATACTTTTTTGATATTTTTCCACGTAGTGTTTTCTCCTCTTTAATCAGAATATACTTTGCATGCTTTCCTATGAATCATGGGTGTATGAATCCTATGCTCGAATCTGTGTATTGTCTTCTATTCCAATATCATGAGTTCATGCCAAGTATAATGTATATCATCAGATATATTGTATGTGTTGGTGGTATGAGAATGTGAGATGAGGTAGTGGCGGAAATTAATCATTGAAGTTGAATATAGTCCGACTACTATCAATCCTAAATTGAGAGTTAATATCATATTGCCCAAAAAAAAAATAGACATTTTAGATTAGATATCATTGTGTATCATTCAATCTCCCTCCTTGAGGAACTTGATAATCATTATTCCCAAATGTGTTTGTTTTTTCTTTCCATCAAGGAAAAAAAAAAAAAGAATATAGTACTCTTAATTATACAATAATATCTTCTTCAAAAACACGCTAATACCAGCTTAATTTTAGAGATGAATTTTAAATTTATTTTGAAAAAAATAATTTTTTTATAAGTGAATTTATTTTGACAGAAATAAAGATGAATTTTGATTATAGATTTTTTTTATTCTTTTGCAATTTTTTGAATTTATGCACGGTTAACAGATGAAATGTTTCTCAAAGTTGAATTCATTTTTATTTTCAAAAAATTTATATACTTTGATTTTTTATTTTTCTCTTTTGTTTTTGCCTCTCTTCAATTCCAATATTTGTGTTGTTTATTTACTTATGCAGTTATGTTTGAAAAAATTAGAATGTTCGGATATATTGATCTAATTTTACTTCATCAGGATGCTTTACATTAAAATATAAAAAAAATAATAATAATTTAGTAACTGTTTAGATGCTTACACATTCCCCTTGCCACAGTGACGTCTCCAACTACTCAATTTATGAAAGTGGTGCTGCCGATGGAGCCGCCAGGTGTATATGTAATTTTTTTAGGATTACTTCAATTTTAGGTTATAACTTATAAGAACATAATAGTATATTCAAAAATAATTTATATTTAAATTATTAATGGGAGCTATAAAAAGTAAAGTGGAAGTTGTAAAAGCTAGCATTTTATTAAGGAACTGGTCCTTTTTTAACCAAGTACAATATATTAAACAAATCTCACCCTGATATCCCCACATAAACTCAAACCATTGACCTTTAAGATCGTGAGAAAAGTATTTACCATTATACCCTAAGATGGTGAACAAGAACTGGTCCATTAGGATCAATTAAAACTGTCTTGTGGTATTAATTTTGCTATTTACTCAAATAGCAGCGTGCCTGAATTTGACTTGGAAAATGGATGAACAGAAGTAGATAACTCCACATAATATGGTAACATGTAAATCTTGCAACCTAGAGAATTAAACAGTAAATGACAAGTTTCATCAACAACTAACTTAACCAACCATTATAGACAAAAAACTATCGATACCACTACTTATCAGCTGCATACCTACAGGGCTAGACACTAGAGGAGTCGACGATCCAAAGAACTTCGTCCTTGTTTTCCCACATCACTGCAGTTTTTGCAAATTAATTATCAATAAATTTTTAACTCCTCATACGGAACTCATTTTCACTGCATAATGAAATAAATGCTAACCTCATTGTGGGACTGATCGTGCTCGATAAAATCTAAAGCATCTTCTTTGGTGACTACATCCACACGGCTCACTCTGTTCTTATGCGTCACACCATATATCTTGTCAGCAACTTTTACTAGCTCCGGCCGAAATGTTGTAGTTATGAACTGTGTGTTGGCCATGTCTGCCAAACGACGAACCATATCTATGAAAAACACGTTAAAGAGCCCCCACTAGCACAAAGTAACCATAATAAAAGCAAAGCCAGTCTCAGGAAACAATAGACCGAACAATAAAGTTGAGACACTCACACACCCCATCCAAATTCATCCACCTACATCCACTAAAAAAAAATACACATTTAAGTTTCTCATGAACTGTGATGAATGCAGAGAGATCATAATACTTGTACACAAAATGCAATGACGAAAAGAACGAGCATAAAATCAAGGATACTCCCAACAGCAGTTCTGTACTGAGGATCAAGTGCTGCATCTATCTCATCAAAAAGGTAAAATGGTGCAGGATCACATCGCTGTATGGCAAAGATTAGCGTCAGAGCCACCACAGTTTTTTGACCACCGGATAACTGTTTCATTGACTGTGTCTCCCCTTGCCCAGTGAAAGAAACCTACCACAAGAAGAAATCAGTAATATACAATTTTAATCGAGAATAAGAACACAGTAGCACAACAGCAGTAACATACTTTAACTTTAACACCAATGTATTTCTCAACCCTGCCCTCAGTTTCCACTGGACGGGGTTCATCATCGTCTAGATCATTATCGCCGTCATCATTATCCTGTAAAGGAGTTGAATTGTTTCATTCACACACACAAATTTTTTGAAAACAAATAGCATAATATCAAAAGAAATGAGAGGAGAATGATAGATATTGACACTTGCATCCACTACACTACCAATTTCTGAAGGCTAAATTAGAGAGGTGATCATGTTTACTGAGACAAAAACCAGTAACTTCTTTCAGCACTTATTCATGCTCTCAGATTCAACAACCTAGCACTACTAAGTCTTAACCGAACTGTTACTCTGGTGGTTTTTACTTCCTCTAATATTGTTTCATATAGAGGTAGAGATATATGTCGAACTACAACCATATGAAGCAAAAACTCAATCATCAAAAGCAAGCAGAATTACATCAAGGGGACAAAATGTCCACCTAATATGTCATCTTAAAACCCTATTCGACAAATGTGGCCCCACCTCTAATAATGTCATTTGCATGAGAATCCTTAAATTCGATCTTCAGCCTTCATTGATGATCAATAAATTCTTCAACATAATTCATATCTTCAAATCTTCTATATCTAGAGATATGTGCAATTCCTCATATGGTTTCCTTCCCTTGTTTTATAATACGTACATATTGGCATTTTTATGTTTTTCAAAAAATTGAAGGTGGTATCTGTATTCTTACAGCGAATATTTGTTCATCTTGCCTAATAGCTCCATAACCACCGCCACCAGACTAAAAACTAGCCTTCATTTATGTTCCTTTCCCAAATCTCAGGAGGCACATATAAAACATGTTTGGCGCATTTTCACCCAGTTCCTTTATAAGACAATCTAGAGTTGCAACAACAAACAAATGGGCAAAATCACATTAGACCTTTAGATACAAAACCTTTCACAAGCAGGATGGCTCATATTATTTCATTGAAAGATGGTTCCTTGTGTTATTTCATATAAATGAATCAACACAAAAGTTTTGAATAAAGAGATGCCATTAAAATCTCAAGAAAATAACATGCAAAAGACATCTAAAAATAAAACGATTGAAGGTATAAACTTCCACCAAGGCATAATAATAAAAGACTAATGTTGTCATGGTTCATGTATTAGTCGTAGAATAGAAATTTATGCTGCTAAGTTATTGTTTAGAGTTTTGCACATTCGATGGGTAACCAAAGACCAGAAAAGACCAAATCAACCTAAGACAATGGAAATACAAACCTTTCTCTTCATCATGACCAAAAAGCCATGACCTCCTTGCACAAGTTCAGAAAATACTTCTCGAAAATGTTTGGCGACGCCTTTAAATGTACGCTCAATCGATTCATCCTTCCTCATATCCAACACAGATATGAGTTCTTTGATTTTCTATAAAAAAGAGTATAAAGTTAAACAAAACAAATTGTCAATCCACATATGCTATATAGACATTAAAGGAGAATATTGTACTGGGAAAAATGGCTTACCTCATCACCAGCATCCAACTCGGCCTGTCTTTTCTGGAGCTCTTCCCTTTGCTCTGTGAAATTGACATACTGATCAAGTGCCTTTTTGTTAACGTGGCTGAATTGTTTGAGCTGCTCATTACACTTGTGAAGCAGTTTATATAATTCTTTAATACTTCTCCTTTTGTACCTAAATTATGCATGACATAAAAACAAATCACTAGGAAGAACCCTGTTATAGAAATTATGAAATAATCTAGGTTTGAATAGGACCAAACAGGAGGACCTAAAGCTTCATAAGACCTCTAAAAAAGATGGTAGCATAGCAGTTAACAAGTATGAAATTATCCTATGGTGATGGAACCAGATAGATGGATAAGTAGGAGAGGGTTAAATAATTCATTCAAAACGATATGATAATTCCACTGTCACAGGACTTGCATCCATAAGATTGATTCATTTTCTTCTAAAATCAACAGTTCTGAAGAGAGAAAACTCCAGATATGTAGCACCTTAAGACCTCTAAAAAAGTTAACAGCATAGCAAATAATAAGTATGAACTTATCCTACGGTATTAGAACCACATACATGGATTCTCCGAGTTAGGAGTGGGTTAATTAGGTCATTAAAAATGATATACACAAGTACATTTTTTCTTAACTTTCCTTTTCAGAAATTAGAAGAGATGAGCATAAGGCATGCTGAAATGCTATTCAACGAAGGTGCTTTATGAAATGTGCTTATGTCCGCAAATAAGAGTAGGCATTGACTACCATGACCCTTATGCATCAATGCATATACATCATAATCAGAGCTAAATTTATTTAATGCAACAGATATCAGAACTAAATTTCATCATTTAAAACCCTCACCAAAATTAAAGAGTGGCTTAACCAACAAGGATGTAACCTCTTGATGATTCTATAAAATGTTCTTATGCAATTGTAGCCTAAGATTATATGGATGAACTACCAAAAGATAAAACTCCTTTATCCTTGCAGCATGCCTGATAATTGCACGTGATTATTATTCACCATTTAATAAATTAAAACGCAAACAAACACCAACTGTCGAGAACAAGTTAAATAGTCAAAAGCTGCAAATCCTAAAAATATTAAGATTTCAAAATCCTATAACTTACAGAGATTTGTAAATAACATAGAAATAATAATACAGTATCTTGACATTTAACGTTAAATAAAAAAAATTAAAAGCCAAAACCCCAATGAAGATGTTGCCCGAAATCATCCTTAAATGTATGCATGAAATGTTTATCTCATACTCATCAGGTTCTCAGATAAGAAGATTGTAGACGGAGGAATCACGAGCACAATCAAGTTAAACTTTTGATTTTCAGTGTCAAAGATATGACCAGAACACAATAGACGTAGCTAGCATGTATAGGACTCTATCTAAGCATGTTCAATATAATTGGACAAGTCTACATGGACCATGCAGTAATAAATACAATTCTAGTGGAATAGTGGAATTTGGTTATGGAGATTACGTTTCAAAAGCATCAGACGACAGGGGGCCTAATTCCCTGATTTTCTTCGAGTACTCTTCGTGCTTGGCCACATACATATTCTTCTTACTCAAGAGTTGTTCCAGTTCTTTCGCTTCATCCTGGAGTATGGTTTGGTAATCCTCTTCTAATTTCTACAAATGCACGAATGCATCTTAGAATCTAAAATACGAACTCACAAACATAAAACATGCACACGTGTAGGAAGAAGGAGATGGCTGGGATGAGGAAACCTTACATTATAATGGTAATGAAGAATATAAAACCCAGTATTACCTTTAGTTTATCTTTTTCAGCTTTAATGTCATCCATTTTCCTATTCCTATCATCTATACCCTCAGTTACTCCTGCAAAATATACAAAAATGTTAAGATGCGGCAAATATAAACGACCTTAAGTTGAAGTTTGAGAATGAAGAAAAAGTCTCACTTTTTAGGTCTTGAGTCAAGTGATGAACTGATGACTCAGCCTCCATTAGGTCCTGTTTTTTCAATTCAGCTTCTGTTTGCAATGCATCGTTATCGGAAGAAAGCTTTACAGCCTCCAACTCTTCCTTACTCCTAACAAGATTAGTAGATAGATTCATCTCTAGCTCTGCTTTTCTTGTTTCAGTCTGTAAACGACAATTTCAATTGTATATAAAAGTGAACCATAAAAATTGTCAATCCAGGAAAAAAACTTAATTTATCATCAAACCTCCAAGCGGTTGCTCTTGCAGGTGATTAACTGCTCCTTCAGATTAGTTATTTCAGGGTTCAATCGTGAAAGGGACTCTTTCTCTTCTGGAGTCAAGTGATCAACAAGTTCTGTTCCCATTTCATCTTTCTTCATAGCAATATTAGCTCTAGTCTGCTCTATTTGATTCAAGACACTGGAAAGCGACTTCTCCTGAGAAAAGAAAAGACATGTAAAATAAACAAACGATAAGTAAAAGAGAATATAATTCTTTGAGATCCTGAATTTTTCAAGGTACTAACTTTCTTCTCAAGCGACTTCAAAATGGAATGCTTTTGCTTCTCAGCGTTTAATGTATCCTGCTTCAGTTGTTCAAGAATAGACTTTTCATGAGCCAACTTGGCATCATTCTTTTGCTGCTCTGCCACTAGCTCATTGATTTTCTGGTCAATTAGTGCGGCACGCTAAGTAAAACAAATACCTAAAGTTGATACAGAATATTCACCACAATTTAATCCTCAAACACGAATGACTCTGCAACTGGTAGAGTTACATAAATGTAACATATTGCAAGAATCTAGCAGTTGTTGGATAACATTACGTACAGCAGCAGTTTATGATTTTTTTGATAAAATGCTATAATACGCAAGATATGCAGATACCAAGCACAAATGGACGAGAATGAGATCATGGTTAATCAATTCCAAGTATCTTTGATTGATAATCTTTCATATAAGAAGGCAGCCATAATGCTAATTTATATCATGGCTTAAAAGAACCAAGCAGAGGATTAGTAATTGCTGTGTCGACAAGAAAACTTTATGAGCAAACAGATATATGGTTAGGAGATACAGAACAAGAGCTATGGCATACTATCAGATAAACTCAGCTAAACAAACAAAGCAAAAACTGATGGAAAGGATATCTTGAAGTTCGTCTCTAATTTTATTCAATTCATCTTCCTTCGTCTTAATGGACTTCATATTTTCTCTAATGGTACTCATAAATTTTAGTTTCGAACGCCTGTAGTCATAAAACCCACCAGTCATGCCACCCTTTTTGTTTACCTGATCACCTGCAGCAAGGCAGTAAACCTTAAGAATGCAAACAAATCCAAATGAAAAAGCCAAAAGCAAGGGGGATGGATCTCAATCGCAACCTTCTAATGTGATGCAGTCCAAACCATCAGCACGAGCAACTCTTGTTGCAACATCTAAATCTCGGCAAATTACCGTCTTTGCAAACACCTACAGTTTAACAAAGAGACAAGCAAAGTCATCAATAGTACACTGCATAAGAAGCTAACACCAGCAAATACATCATATCAAAAGATAAATGTCTGAAGTACAGTAATGAGCTGAACGAAAAGCTGACCAACCTGACCAAAAGCTGAACGATATTTCTCTAAGAATTTCAATTTCTTTAAAAGCGGTATCACATCAGAGCTCTGTGGATATGTAGCTTGTGGAGCTTTCACCCTGTTCAAGGGTACAAATGTGACACGACCACCTTTCTGTGCATTCAGGTGCCCAATAATCTTGGTTGATATGTCATCATTTTCAACCACCACATGGAATAAGCTGTACAAGAACTGAACATATCAGCATATCCATAACAAAACAGAAAATGTATCTTTGGCAAAAAAAAATAAATAAATAGAAGTGCCTTAAGTTCTTAATCTTCATTATAACGTATCAGAGTAGGAACGGAAAAGAAAAGGAGAAAATGAAGCTTTAATTCGACAAAACACCACCAACAAAAGAACTGTCTTCACCTGTTTCCAGCAGTAACTTCAACAGCTGTGAAATACTTGTCATCACACTCCAGTAACTCAATAATAGGCCCATACACTCCATCAATACCATGCTGATCACATATCCTCCTAACAGAATTCAGTCCTCTTCTTATATCCTGAGAGAAAGCAAACATTAACAGCGGGACTCTGATTTCATGATGAGGAATATGGGAAAGAACAAAACATGAATGCAAAGTTAAAAACACAGTTTTATTTATTCACAGGTTGTGCACGATGAGCTAGGAGAACAATATCCAATATCAATTTTCCTTATAATTTTCTATCACACATACACGCATGTAGCAGATAGTTTATGTAAATATAGGAATGACTGTAGAGGCTTTCATAAGGGATTTTACGTCCTAGAATAGATTTGTTCAACTACTTGTATATATATGTGCATTGGCTGTATGAATGATATAATGAGAACTCCCCATATATGTTAATTCCATGTATAGTTTAACGCGGTACCAGTTCAATACGAATAGCATGTCATATTTCTCTTCCAAATTTTATCACAAAGTAGTTCGTTGCATTGAGTTATAATGTAAGTTCTGGCAGTCAAATTGTTATTGACAGTAATATTACAAAATTTTAGAACAGATAAAGAACCTACCCCTGGAGTCGCATGATCAAGGCTTTTCTCTGCTTTAAGAACCTCTGACTTGAGCCTTTCAATTTCTTTGTTTTGCTCACTTTCTTTTCCCCACAAGGTCCTAAATATCAATTAGTTGATTAGATTCCATGAATAAAACTTCACAGCAGAAATAGCTATATCAAAAAGCATACTTTCGCTCATCATGCAGTCTGTCTCTCTCCAATTTATAATGGTTGTAGCCTTGTCGATATCCAGAAATTAAAGATTCTAACTTAGCTGCCTCCTCTTTTCTCCCCTTTATATAGTCATCCTGCTCTCTGATCTCTCTGTTGAGCTGCTCAATTTCATCTCGAAGTTTTTTCTCCTGAAATAAGCGCAAAAAAAAAAAAAGTGATTATATGGAGCAAAAAGGAAATAAGCAGATCCAGATAGAACATATACATGATTACATGCAAGCAAAAAGGAAATAGCATTGATTTTGGCAAGCTAGAAAAAATAATGAGGATGGAAAGGGAGGTCCTAGTATAAATGTGTATTGCCTCGTGGAAAGATAAAATCATAACTCGAAACCAAGACTAGTAAACTAAGACAATAAAATGCTAGTTCTCCACCCAAAAAAACAAGAAAAGAAAAGAAACAGCAGACAAAAATACCGCGGAGATTGCCACACAAAGAGTGTCCAAGAATTCCAACTTTCAAAACATAGAAATACCAACACTAATGTCGACAATATAAAATGATTGGAAGATAATTACTAACTCTAAAAGAAAAGATAAATACTATCAAATAATCAAATCCAATACTAACTCTAAAAGATAAATAGTGAATCCCAATGCATCTCCAACAATATTTAAATACTTTAAATATAGAAGTAGTCCTATCCAAATCCTCCAAGCATATCTTGTCTCTTCTATTTTCAAGTGTTCCAATTGCACCCCTTAAAAACAGTTTTTTCATCAAGGCTAGAAAATAAATTGCTCTTGTTGCCATGATATGTGGTCAAGAGCAATCAGTGTTCACATCATGTCATTGTTAGCTGTTCAAATCTTATGGCAAAGCCACATAATATTGGTTCTTGCAATTGTGAAGGATATATGAAAACAACAATGTTAACAATAGCCTTGGATTCATTCCATCAACGTGCTTCTTCATGTGCAAACTCTTTACAATGCTCTAACGACATTATTTGTCTTCTCAATCAATTCTTCAACAGAAGTTTGGCAATAGTTGCATAAACATTGTGGGTGGCTGGGGAAGGAGGAAACACAAGAGTCAGACTCCGATGCAATGGTTCCTACAAGGAGACTATGGTGTCCGGTTTGTCGATAGAAGAGAATAAATTTCTGTCTACAGTTTATCTTGCTTGTCCAACAATTTGATCTGTTTCTCCAACTATGTATTGTGTTTATCAACTTTAGAATAGATAACGTGGAAAAAGAACTCTCTCACCCTCCAATTTCCATGCCAGAAGAACGTGTGGTATGAATTATCACACTGGTCAGACCACATTGTTAGAGTGGAGTTCTCCATAATAAAAGATGAGAAGAGAATCAGAGAAGAAATAAAGATAAGGAACAGTAGTATAAAATATAAAATACGTGGAGATCCCAACACAAAGTGTGTCCAATAATTATGAAATCCAAACCATAGTAATCCTACACTAACATCTAGTACATATAATAACTAAAAAAAAAAAGATAACTACTGACTCAAATATTGTTAAATAATCAAATCTAACCCTACCTAGATAAATATTGAATCAAATCTTAATCTATCTTTAACAATAATTAAATACTTTCGATAAATAATTTTTCCTATCTAATAAAATCATAATATAACAACCACATTGGATATTTTTCGAGTATCTGGAATACAAACTATACGAACTAGATTAAGAAATATTTTGGAAGGGTAAATACTCCTGGGTGACCGATAACAAAGTAGTGCTGTGAGGGAAGGTAGTAATCAAATTATCAAACTTCAAAGCCAGACGTTGAAGTACAATTATGTCTTGTCTCTTCTATTTTCATGTGTATCATGCGATTATAGAAAGCAGCTCAATATATGATGCCTAGTGCCAGTCGGCCAGATGGGTTCGGTCAATTCGTTTCTAGACCATACTAACTCTACCCTGGCAAACATCAATATGTAATTCATAAAAACCAAGAACAAATCAAAAACCAACACAACTTGAGAATGCAAAAGTTGGAAGAGTTTTTTCAGTTTGATACATATTTTAGAATACTCTAAATCTGCAGGAAGGAGGACAAGAATTATTCCGTCGAACAGAATTCTAGATCAATAACACGGTAAAAAAGCTAAACAGAAGGGAGTGCAAAAATTGGCAACTGAATCAGGGCTGATCATTGGTGTATAGGCACCTATCAAAGAGTGGCACCTGTTATACACTTAATCCACACTAGGAGGAGAAAGAGAAGATTTCCGAGGCTATACATATTGAAACTGTATAGTTGATGAAATTTTAAGGAATTTCATAGGTGCTTCCCATAACAACATGGAGTATCATTCTTGGCTAGAACCTATTTCACGAAAAAATTCCACAGTTTAGCATACTTGACCTAGGGCAATATAGTAGGTAGAGGGAACTAGAATTTTTCTCATGGAGCATGAGTCTGAATATGATCGATGACAAAGCAGGCTTGAAAGATTGTGTTGGTTCACAGGATCAGCCATCGATGTGGAAGCTAGATAGTTATAAGGAAAGGATGCTGAAAATTAAGGAAGCATATATATTAACTAGTTAAATCGAAATTGCCACCACGATTGCGTTTGGACAATAAGAGCCTAAGACTAATGGTAGAGGCTATTGTTCACAATAGTAATATCATTCAAGAAAAAAAACCACTTGCTTCCAATAAATTATAGATTGTGTTGACTAGAAAGCACCTCCACA
>AYJT01059288.1:0-10269 GCA_001278415.1 Ocimum tenuiflorum | reverse complement strand
AGGCAATACAATTCTTAACCCCTTCTTTTTTCTTGAGCAATTTTAACCCATTTTAGTGAGGAGTTATTTTCAAGTTTCTAACTCAGTACTATAATTTTATGAAAAAATATCCAATTATATTTTAAATTGTTTATGCGTCATCTTTTAAGAATAATAAATTGTCCGAAATTTTGTGTAAGTGCACAAATTATTAAAACATTTCTAAATATAAAATGACTTTTAATTTTTGGCATCTGAAAACTCAATCAATATGCCGTATTTGAAAAGATTTAATGTTAATTTCCTTAGATTATACAATAAGTTCAGAATGCGACGCATTGACTCAACTTTCAGGTGTCGGAAATATTAAGTTATCTTATATTTGAACAATTTTTTATAGTTTGTACATTTATATAAAATTTTGGATATTCCATGCTATTTTTGTATAGAGATGCATAGGTTAGAATATAATTAAATATTTTTCTCTATTTTGAATTTATACTTCTAGCACGTATTTTCTTATGTTTTTTTTTAATAAAATTATTAAATAAAACAAATTAAAAATGATGAAGAAGTGATTTTTTGGAAAAAAAAGTGACACATATAATATTGTTGAGCATTTTCTTATTATATATTGCATAAATTTATGTTCTTTATATCAAAACTATTCTGTTTTGCTGTTAGTTTGAAATTTGGGTCTTAAACTATTTCAAGAATGAAATAGATTTGAGGCTTAATCAGATTTGTCACTTGCGATATGGATATGATTTTTTTTCTATTATTTACCGCAAAATAAAATTAAGCATGTTAACAAAAATAAAAAGAGATATCATTCCGTAATCAATGAATCTTTAAAAATATGAAATTGGTGTTATGTGATTTTCTTTTTTGAAAAAAAAAAGTAATATTATAAACCCTATGATGATTATACTCTAATTAACAATGAGGAACTAAATATGTATATGGCTATTATTTGACACAATTTGATCTGTGGTTTTGAAGTACATATTCTTTTTTATTTATAAAATGTATAATTATACATTAATAAGCATAAAACATAAACGTAGATAAAGTCAAAAACAAAATTCATTATTTATGAGAGAAAATTGCTTCCGTGCTATTAATTTAATTAAATGCATTCTTCTAAAATTAGCATCTACTTATTCTTCAATAATTATAACCAAGTTTTGAGAATCATACAAAAATAAAAAACCACTAAAAAATTGTAATAAGCAGAAAATTATCAGAATATATATAAATAATAAACTAAAATAAATATAGAAACAAAAATGGGATTGGAGCCCATTGTAGCTGCTGCTATTAGAACTTGAAAGTCGGCTAGAACCAAAAAAAAATAAATAAAGAAACAACACAGAAAATGGCGGGAGTAGCAAAGTGATAATTCCACGCCCCTCTATATATATAATGTATTCCTCTTAAGAAATTGATTCGACCATATAATCTCAAAGTTTTAGACAAAGAAGAAATGATTCTGATAATGTCAAAATCCGTAAGAATAGTTACTCATAACTCGTAAAAAACGATTCATCCATCAGGATAAAAAAACAAAGCAAACTTTGAATGGAATTACACTCTGCTAGGCTATCAACGATGCTTTACTCGTCATCTTCCTCATCATCGTCGTCGTTACCAGCAGCAGCATTTAGAGCATTTAACCTCTCTATCAACTTGGCCTTCCTCTCTTCGTAAGTGAGCTTCTTAAGGTTGAATCTGCAATATAAGTACGGAAAAGATTTGCAGTTGGAACTAGAGAAAATGGAACCAAAATAAATACTCCCACGCACTGCTTTCATAATGAATGAGTAAATCATTGGTTTTAAGTGCAGTTGAATTTTTCCTACTGTAGGTGTACAGGTCAAGTATCTCCACAAAACGGTTCAAAAACTACAAAAGCTCCTATATAACAAAAGAAAACTTCTTACCTCTTGTGCGTCGTTGGTGGCTTCTTTTCAGATTTCTTCGCAGTTGGATCAGCACGAATTGCAGCGTGGACCTTCTTATACAACTCTTCAATGTTATCAGCCTCGACACGCTTCTTAATATAAGCACTGAAGTGAGACTGATACTTCTCAGGTTCATCTTCCATCAAAGCCTGCACAACATTCAATATTTGGATTTACTTGCACAAAGGAAAAAGATTTTTTCCTGCAAATTCAAACAAAAAGAGCGCATGTAGAAAACCCAACATTGTCCAACAATGGAAAACCAAAATATAAAACAGGTAACTCTGTGAAGGGCATAAAAGTTGAAAAGGAACCTGCATGTAAGAAGCAACGTGGCCACCATATATATACTTGCGGTGCACTTCAGCATCAAGCTGCTTGCTATCTTTGCTAAATCCGGCAAATCTCTTATCACTATGGGGGATGTCAAGTCCACCATCAAGAGCCCCCTATAATAATTAAATGAAGCAAACAACTGCTAAAATAAACCAGACAGTCAACAAACAACTGCAAGAACACAACAGCTACAAGAAAACGAAATGGCATGACGCCCAACAGGTTTTTCCTCTAAACCAAACAGAGCAACCAATCATACACCATCAACATTTCAAAAAATAAGAGAAAGATCCAGTCTCTTTACATGAGCACCCATGCAAAGTTGTTACTTGTTAGAAGGCAATAAAGCCAGTGTTATACCTTGAGGGCACCAAAAACCCGATTTCCAGTAGTAGTCCTTAAAAGGCCAACATCCAAAAGTGCACGGAAAGGCCTTCTGCTATCACCAGGCTCAACAGAATAATCCTCCCCTGTTGCCTGTAAGGGAAAATTGCACTGGATCTCAGAGACTTCGACATCAAAAGCAACTAGCTGCTAGAACCAACAAAATGCAAACACAGAGACAAGGAATAAAAAAGTTACCTCAACATTTCCTTCATACTCCTCATCCAATTCAAGTTTCTTAAGGACTCGGCGACTCAAAAGAAGTCCAGTGCAGTAAGCTATGACATACCAACAATCAGAAAATTCTTCCTGAGAGCAAAAGGAATGTTATGGATTTATACTAACCAGCAGCATAGTTGGTCAGCCCAACATCTAAGCCATAATGAGGCAACTCGTGGGCATAGGCAGCAGCGAGGACATGATCACCAGCAATGCTAGAAGATAGAATCTGACAAATTATATCCTTGTTGGTCTAATAATCATGTCAAGAATATGAACCACAAACGATCAGTGACAACCACAATCTCAAGATAATAAAAAAACTACTAACAATATGTCTCATTTCATTCAATGTTGTAGCCTAAAATTCACAAGCCCTGTTCCTGGGTTAAATGCATTAGCAATTTTAAATTGGATTACAAGTTATTGTAAAAACTGTTCGGAATGGGAAATAGTAATGCACTAGATTTGAGGATACAAATCGCACGACAAAGCGATACTTTGGAGTATTGTATTTGTTCTTATCCTGGTTGATCATGCGAATCCTTGCTCGGTAGTCGGTCTTCCCCTCTAAATTGAAAAAAAAGAAGTCATGAAAACCGTACATAAACACCCTAAATCATCTGAAAATCTTTGAGCGAAGGGAAAAAGCATAGAGTAACTACTTACGTCTTCTTCTCTTGAACTTAACTTGGAAACGCTTAAAGTAAGCTCTCGTTTTTTGGGCTTTAACAAAGGCCTGTTAAAAGCAAATTCCACATAAGGTATTACAATAACAGATATAGGACACCGACGAGCACCCAATGTTGATACTCCAAGCATACATATAACAACACTATAAATATCAGTAAAAGCATACGGGAAACCTCCGATATCAAAATGCATGTAGAAAAATCCGTAAATTCCAGTTCAATCAAAAAATGGTTGCCATTTTCACTATAACTCAGCCAAAGAGAACGAATCGACCACAAACAAAAAAGAAAACACGCATAAAAACAAACTAAAATCAAATAGCTACGATTATTGGGGAAGGTAACAATTCCTCGTAAGAATTCGCGACTCGCGATTGAACTCGTATCAAAATACAAGCATGTTACCGTACTTAGTTCTAATCCATGTCAAAACCTAACTAATCAGCTATAACTGGGAGCAAACGAAATCGTACTCAAAACTTAGCTGTCGTTATAAAAATAGCCTTGGATGAAATCTACAACAAATTACATTGCACGGCGTAAAACAAACAAGATGCCTCTAGAACAGTGAGTTTCTTTAATGCGATAGAAAATGGCCGACTGGCAGATAGACAAAATGGCAATAGCTATCTACGCGGAAAACAAAAAAACAAAAATACTAAATTGCAGCTAGCTGATTGAGTTCAACGTGAATCTCAGTATCTTACCATTCTCACCAAATTTCGGTGTGCTCCGCCTATGAAGGGGGTTGAGAGGGAAGGGGGTGGGCGAGGCAAGAATTAAACGGGTGCAGAAAACAAAGCTGAAATAGGGCAAAACCCTAGATCGAATGTGGGCTTCGATGCGCTATCATTCATAAAACCCTAATTAGCATTGGGCTATTATTATTGGATCATACCGTCACACGTTGGGCTGTTTGTGGACTAAAGCCTTTTTTAACATTTTTTTAAACAAAGTTTAAAATAATTTTTTTTTAGGGGGAGAAAGTTTAAAATAATTATGGGCAGAGGTATAATCGAATCGAATCGAGCCAAATCAAGTAGTGGGATGTTCGAGCTCGCTCGTGACATTTTGCTCGAGTTTGAGCTCGGTTCGAGCTCATGTCTTTTTTTTTTTCAATGATCGAGCTTGATCAACGAAGCTAGAGTTCGATTCGAGCTCGTTTGGCTCGAATCCGAGCTCAAACTCGAACTCTGTTATTTGAAAAATTTTATTTTGAGTATCAACAATAAAATGCAAAAAACATCCTGCAAAATACATATTTAACCATCATAATTCAAAATATATTTCCAACCATCTAATGAAATACAAACACCACAAATCACAAATAATAAAATCATTCGAACGACAAAGTTGTTTCAACAAACTAAACCAATCACAAAGTCAATCAAAAATTTAACAAGTTGCAACCATCAATGGACTTCATCCATGAGTTGATGCAAAAATCATCTTGCAGATTTTCAAAAGAATAACTATATCATATTGAGGATTAATCATAATTAAAAATATATTCATAAGTAAAAGTTAAAGAAAAATATTTAACTGTGGTTCGTGGATCATGAATCTTGAGAATATTCAATCAATATTGACCTCTTTTATACCGCTTTTATCCTTCAAAATAAGAAGACACAAATAAAAGTTAGTGAAAGTAACGTAAATTATATAAGATACTAACAAATACTTACTTTACCCTTTCCCTTAATGTCATAACGTGTTCGAAGCTAATCTCCAGCACAAAGCCACATTTGCACAATATCAATTCCTAAAGAGGCACGATGTGGATCAATAACTCTTTCATCGACACAAAAAATTACTAATAACGTCATATATTTATATTTGATTCAGGTTCTGAGTATCCAACTAGCAACCGTTTTCTGCCTTAACTTATTCATATCAAGCAGCTATTGATGAATGATAGGGTGGCAAGTGACACCTGCCTCGTGGATATGATCAACAAGATGAGATTGAAATTTGATAAGTATTTGGGAGATTGCAACTTACTGATATACATTGCAGTTGTTTTTTATCCTAGAAATAAAATAAAATTGATTGAATGGTGTGCACAAAATGTTTGCACCGGAGCTGATGGAGTTGTGCTGGTTTCAACAGTTCGCGAGACAATTCGCAAGTTGTACAATGCATATGTTGAGGAGGAAAAAGCTAACAACGTTGGAAAACTAGTGATGCTCGAGAAGGCAAATTGATAGTTTTATCCAAAATGTTGGCAATGTTACTCATATGAATTCCGAGCTCGACCAATATTTTAAGAAAGGAGTTTTATTTCACACTGAGAGTGATGAATTTGATGTGATCTCATGGTGGAGATCAAATGATTTAAAGTTAAGGATTTTGTCGAAGATGGCATATGATATCATATCAATTTTAATAACCACCGTGGCTTCAAAGTCAAAAAAAATTATTCAAAATAATTAACGAGTAAGAATTGTAAATTGACAATACGTAAAAATAATTCAATCACGTCATGGAATTCTTCAAGGAATAAACAAAACACTTGCACATTCTTCCATTCGTCCTCACTTGAAAGTGACTTCTATGAATTATCAATTTTTTATTACTTTGGAAGACATCTTTAAACTCCAAAGAGATGATAGCATGAAGTATGTTGCATTTTACCTTGTGCACACATCTAAAACAAGCTTCTTAGAGGATAATTTCATTTGTCTCACAATATCATGAAATTTGTTGATACGCACCTGTGATGTTATCACATGTTTTACACTTTCATGCATCTTGGAGATAGTTTCCTCAACTACAAACAAACTAAATTGCACCAAAATATTCAAAATCTACGCGCAACATCTAACATGAAACAACTGACCACCGAGAGGTAAACTACGACCATATGATAGGTTCTCCTTCAACAATCGAACTCCTAAGTCATTGTTGGTAGCATTATCAACAATGACTGTCCACATCTTTTGCTCAATCCTCCGCTCAGTTAAATAATTTTGTAGCACATCACATATCGTGTGTCCAGTGTGTGGAGGTTGAACAGCTAAGAAGTTTAAGGTACGCTTTTGTAACTTCCAATTTGAATCTATAAAGTGAAATCTCACAACCATATACATGATTTTCTGATCAGACTTCCATAGATCAGTTGTGACATTCACTTCCTAGCACTCTTTAATTCCTCTATCAATTTTCTCTTTTCAATCTGATAAGATTCCATACAGTCGTTTCTTACTATAGCACGACTAGTACTTTGATATAGGGGATTGACAGACTTTATGAACATATTAAACAAATCATATTCAACAAACATAAATGGCAACACATGCACAGTAATAAGGTGAGATAGAATTTCTCAAGTCCTAGATTGACTAAACACGAATTTCTGTAATGAAGTAACATATTCTATGGCAGCGATAGTCTTCGTCAAACTTAAACATTGTTGACTACTCAAAGTGCTTGTTTTGCGAGGACATTTTCTTATATACCTCATAAGGTGTGTTGTGGAACATGTGTTATTCAATTTAAGTTTTTCCTTACAATCAATACACTCAACACTAATGGTTCCATCTAAAACAATTACTACTTTAAGGTCATCCCACACTTTCGAAGTACGTCTCTGCTTCTCTGTGCTGAATGAAGTCTCATCAACATTGTCTTTTTCCTCTTCTCTTGTCTCGGCTTCTATCCCATCATCAATTAGTTTTCATTTGCATGACTTGGATCCATTATATCTATTATTGGACTTGTAGCAGAATCTTGAGCCAATGTTGTATTTGGATTAGACATGATCGATAAATAATACAACATAAAATTACATCAAAATATTGTGATCGGATTTCTGGCAGATTATTCCATGAAATTATATGGCAGACTATACCATAAAATTACCCACGAGCCTAGTTAATTTAGCAAAATTAACTATGACGATGAAATAGTTTATAATAAGAAAAAAACACAACACTTAAATGAGTTCCAATAGATCTTTGGGATAGAAACCAATAAATCTTTTAGGGTACGAAATCAGTTATAAACAATTTCCCAATAAGAAGTGAACTCCATTTCTCTATTAAATTTCTCTCAAAACAAATACACAAAGAAATATATACTCTCTGACACATACAGAGAATCATAAAAAGAGAAGTGTATGTAGAAATAATATGCAATAGAACTTTCTAGAAATACATGTTTCTGAGTTCTTGTTTGACTCAAACCATGAAAACTTTCGAAAAAATCCGAGTCAAAATTGTGCCAACAAAAACCTCATGCACGCTATCCTAAAAGGAAAACAAACCGAAAAAAGAAATAAAAATCTAATCATGACAGCTGCAGTCACTCATCCATGCAAGAGAAAAACAGTTCATTTAAACACAACAACTAAACAAAATCGAACATGCAGGAACAACAGATTCAAAATCGTAACTAAAATACTCACCTGTTAGACTCGGTCTCGACTTCAGCAAGAGGAGAACGACGACTCGATAGCAATAGAAAAAAGTTGAGGCATTCGTATGGGGTGTAGCAAGTGGAGGTGGAGAAGTGAGAACAAGTAGGATGCATAAGGAAGAATGGTCAGCGGCGACGTGCTCACTACGGCTGGCGGGTGTGAATAAAGTGGCAATTGAGATTAGATTTTGAAATTCGGGGATGAGGGTTTTGGTTGAGGCATTAAGGTTTGGGTGTTTATTTTTCAATTCTTTGTATTGTATGTTTTTTTAATTATAAATATATCCCACCAAAAGAAATATTATAATGTAAATTATGTAATTTAACATTGAGCCTTGATCGAGCTTGTTCAAGAGCTCTGCTCGCAAACATGTTCGAGTTCGAGCTTGACTCGTGTTCGTTAGCCTAGCAAACTGAGTACCTCAAAGCTCGAGCTCAGTTTGTTTAATTTTTTGAGCTCGGTTCGAGGCTTGAGCTTGATTCGTTTATTAAATGATCAAGTTTCGAACGATCTTTTTTCGAGTCGATATCCGAGTCCATTCTGAGTAACTCTGCTTGCCCACACCCCTAGTTATGGGCCTACATTTTGTCATGACCCGACCTACGAAATGAATTGATCCACCCGGACGTGACGGTGGGGAATTAAGGAAGCAGGAAATAATGGAATTTTCTTAACATAAATTGCTTAGAAGTAGTTATATGAATAAATTTATTTAGAAATACAAGAGCTTATCTATTCTTAATGAAATGAAATAACCGAGTTTGTCAGGGTAGAAGTTGCAGCGACAGGATCATAATAAGAATCGTATATGGGGATATGCAACTCAGTGCTTATTAGA
Organism: Ocimum tenuiflorum; assembly: GCA_001278415.1. Classification (NCBI taxonomy): domain Eukaryota; kingdom Viridiplantae; phylum Streptophyta; class Magnoliopsida; order Lamiales; family Lamiaceae; genus Ocimum; species Ocimum tenuiflorum. The sequence goes on along the minus strand of AYJT01059288.1, from coordinate 1,440 downwards.
AACCGTTAAGATGGCTCAACAACTGTCATTCTTATCAACTCCTCAACCTGCATATTTAGAAATATATGCAGGAAGTACATGGTACTCAGTGAACACATGCCAAAACATACATAGATAGATTGATATGTCATGCCATCCACACTGGTGACACACGAGGATTTTTAGTTAGGAAGCAACCTCATGTGCACAAGATATTTTTCAAGTAACTCTGTAGAGTGTTTTCCACCACATCACGAGTCAAATAATTAAACTATCTGCTACGGTGAACCAGGAAGGAGGCATCCTTCATTGGCCACGATGCTAGGCTCAGTAGGAATACGTCCTCACTAATCAACATCACAAGTGCACTAATCTTAGGTTGGTCCCAAATCAGAGGTTATCTTGAATAGTAGAAGCGTTAGAATAATAAATGATGTTAAAAGCACAGAAACTTAGTGAGCCTGAATTAATAATCTCAGTTAACTTGTAGAACAAGTCAGCTAGACAGTGAAATGTGATTAACTTGTCGAGTAGGTTAAGGTTGATTCGAGTATATATTCGAACTATAGTTTGTAGCTGGGTTTTAAAACTTGTCAAAAATCATAAAGCAGTAAATAACACAACATATATAGAGGTTCGGATCTGAAATATCCAACGTCTTCTCTTCCTTCAGATGAAGGGAATTCCACTAATCGTCGTTATACACGGTGTGTTAACACGATTTACAACTAATATTCTTCTGTGACAGAGGACTTCGTCTTCCTCGGTCGCGACACAGCAGATCGCAGAAGCTTTACCGGAGATTCCTAGGTTTCTTGATAAGACAGATTTGAAGTTTTTAGTTCTCTTCAAGAACGAGGTTGGTTCGTATGAATGGTTCTTTGATAAAGAAATTATCAAGGAATCTCTCGGTGTCCTCAGCTGAAAGCTTCGAACTTCTGGAATGATCTCGAGTTAAAAACTCGAAGTGAGCTAGAGAGTTTGAATGCTAAGAGAGAGATTAGCAGATCGTGTGTGTGACTAACTTTTTCTCCCTTGAGTTGTTCCTCGATTTATAGGGGAAGGATTTGAATGTTAGCCGTTGTGAAACAACAGACAAATCCTTCCTTTTTAGCTTCTGAAAATGGAGTTGTTGCTTGTACTTGATGCAGACTTTCTACCTCTTTATTCGCCGACAGATAGGATAAAGTTATTATCCGTTGGACAATAATGGGGTTTTCTTTAAGGTACGAGGTGGTTGATCAGCTCTACTTGTATATCTTGTCACTTCTAACATTCTACCTAAGCTCAGTTGCGACTGAGTTTAAGGTTGACTTAGGATCTTGTCTTTATTTTCAAAGTGACAGTCAGTTGATCAAGAATCAGCTTTTGGAACCCTATACTCGTTTTGCTCACTTAGTTATCTAGTCAGATGATTGACTGTCAGCTCAACTGTATTATTTTCAGCTACTTGCTTAGCTA
>AYJT01059270.1:0-13735 GCA_001278415.1 Ocimum tenuiflorum | reverse complement strand
CTTGCTAAATAATATGCCATCCATATTAATATGAATTTACGTAAATGCCACTCCAATAACTGGCCGCTTGATGAACAACCATCTCAATGAAGTCCGGCAAAGATACAAGAAGACCAGGGAAGACAAGTCCAGAAAAGGCTACAAAACTGAGGGAACACGAATCCAGAGATCGAGCAAGATACGCTGCACGAAGGTGCCAAAATTATAACGAGTAAACCAAGAGCTCCGACCACAGCTGCTGCGCGAATTCGAACTTGGGATGCGACAACAACTGTCCCCACTTCGGAGTCGTCCCCGCCTCGCAATTCTTAGGTCATAGGCTCTGTGATTAGTGGCAGAATTCTTCGAATTTAGGGGCTGAAGTTTTATGGTGATATAGGGTCCATTAGGATAAAGATGGAGATTTTGGAGGTTGTGAATTTCTTCTTCCCCACAAACTCCGTCGACAAAACAAGAGAACATGTGCCGACTGTCGCACAGCTGAAGCCGCTCACGAATGGAGCGCGGTGTACATCCTGTTGCGTGCACGATTGAAGAGGACGACGATATTCCGGCCGGAGGAGAGGGACGGTGGTGAGGAGAAAATAGCCAAATACTTGATTTTACGGTTCTTACTTTGAATTTGGGAAGAATAAAGGGGGAGACGGGTCGGATCCGGAAGAGAATACGAGGTAAATGGGCTGATTGTTGTGAGTGGGTTTTACTTATCTATTTGGGCTGGGTAGTAATTGCTCCGATTAAATATTAGTTGTTCATATTTCCAGTATTTAGCTAGTGATTTGTGTTATTTGTTTCATTTTATTTTAATTTTTTAAGGTTGTCATCTTCCCATCAAATCAAGGTTAATTGTACATTGCTATTGCTGTTTCCATATTGTATTTAGTTTTACGACGTTTGTTTTCATATTGTAAATATAATTTTTTAATTACTACAAATTCTCAAGTAAATGGAAATCAATTCAAAACAAATTCATTCTATAACGTCAGCCAAACAAATATATCTTATTACATTTCTTAACTTCGAAACCACGGAACCATTTATATGTAGATTTTGGCAAATCTCAAGTGCAGTCTCCAGCGCGAACATTTATAAAACGGTAGGGTAGAACTTTGTCCATAGCCGTCGATTCAAGGGAAAAGTGAGATCCAAGCCGTTAATCTTGACCTCGCGTGTTTTAGGTTTTTAAGCTGCTTCTAAACCTTCCACCGCCATCTCTCTCTCTCTAACACACACACACATCTATTTCCAACGGCAGTTCGAGAATTGTAGAGAGAGAGAGTTCAGGCCCAAGCCGTTAATATGGCAACGCCGGAAGTTCCTCTCCGCTACGTCGGAATCGATCGGAGTTCCGCCGCCTTCCGCCTCATGAAACAAATGGTAATTCTTTTCTGCTTGCTGTACATTCACCCCCTTACTCTTCGGAATTATGAATTTTATCTGTGTAAACTTATTCCAAATTAAACTGTTTCCAGATTGCGAAATTAAATAAAATTTATTGCGGTATTTGCTTTCTTGCGTATATAGTTTTGGTTAGATTATATAATTGGATCAAGGTTCAGTTGTTGAACATCGTCGACCATGTTTTCGTAGGCTTTGCAGTTTTCATGAATATGTCCACAGGAGCCCACAGAAATATTTTGCATTCGATTTTCTTTTGACATCTATATAAAATCCTCTTTTATGCAAAGATGGAAACTTTGGGGAAAACTTTATCGACTTAGTGGAAGTATTGATGAATGGTTATTGGTTAATCTTATAATCGATCAGGGATGGGAAGAAGGAGAAGGGCTTGGAAAGGAAAAGCAAGGTATTAAAGGATATGTCAGGGTGAAAAACAAGCAGGATACTTTAGGTAACCTTCTATTTCACCCTCTCATTTCTTTTAATCGTGTTAAAGATTTATATGTGGTCTATCTAAAAGATCTTTAATTGTCAATTTATTAATCAATGAATGATTTTTGATTTGGTGCACATAGGTATAGGAACGGAGAAGCCAAATGCATGGGCTTTTGATACAACTCAATTCGACAGTATCCTCAAGAAATTGAAAGTGGTAAGTTACATGTGTCTCATTTGTTTTTTATGGATTATAGTTGATGCATTTGTTCCGTATTATGTATTTTAATTGTTCTTATTGTATACTCTGGCAGCAAGCTGTTGGAAATAAAAAGGATGAAGGTACATTCAAACAAAAGGAAATTTTGACCTGGTTTTTTGGGTTATATAATAATATGTTCTAACTGCATGACGTATGGTTTGCTCCACATTTATCAGTTCATGAAACTGATGGAGAGAAAGATGCTGAAAAACCCAAACCTTCTAAGATCAATCAAGAGGTGGTTGTCAAGGCTACTCGACCCCAAGGAAGGTTAGTTTCTTCTGTAAATTGGTGCTTTTCTTTCAACCTTAGATGTATAAGATATTATTTCGATTGACCTATTCATACCATCTGACAATTTATACACAGGTATAAAAAAAGGGAGAAGGGAAAGACCGTAAGTGGATACTCCTCTAAGGATCTTGAAGGAATTCTTGTAAGTATGATTTGGATCCAGCGTTTTTGTTTCTGTAATCCCTTAAAAGTATGCTGAGGCTGTACTCATACACCCATCTTATAGTAGCAACTTTAAGGATGTCATCTTTTATTTTTGTTTACTCTTATTTTATTTCTTGTTAGTTTCCTGAACAATTCTTGTTTCTTAATGTTGAGAATAGTGATGGTGAAAGAATAGCAGCTACTTCATGAAATTATGAACTATGTATTTTGATGATTTAGTTTGTTAACTTTTACTTGTCAGCTAAGCTGAAAGAAAGAGCGTACATCTTGATTGATACTGGATGATATGCAAAAGGACCCGTTTTACTACAATAATAGATGTCGTGTCTGTATAGTGCATATATACCTTTTTAGTGCAACTTCATTAACTCCATTATCCAGGAGTTTCTGATTGTATTTCTATTTCATGTATTTTATTGTTTTTCTCTAGACCCTTAATTACCAGTCTCATGGAGATTGTTAATGCTGCTGCTGCTGCTGTCTATCTGATTGATCAAACAGATGTTTCCTGACTTTTTAGGACCATCTGAAGATAAGATTTGAAATCCCATTTTCTAAAACCCAATTAGCTGTTAGGCATTAGCTGCCATATATCGTTGACACGGAACAATATGTAACGTTCAGTCTCTGTGCACCAACAAATAAGGCCTTAGCTTTCTATATTTCTGTTAATCTCCTACTCTAAACTTGCATGGTTATTGGCCTAACTTATCAAAGCTTTTAATTTTTTATTCAGTCTCATAAATTTTGTCCTATTATTGATGAATATCACATCTGGTGTCCTCTTGATTAAATTAGAATAACGCTGCCTTTTTACACTAACATATGTAATGGGATTATTGCCTTAGGTGAGCAGGCCTAAGTCTCCGGAGACTTGTCATGCTGAAGAAGTATCAGAGGATGAAAAGTCAAATGAACCTAGTTTCCCTGATGAAGAAGGTAACATTGGATCAGATATATTTAAATTAACACTTAAATGAATAGTCCTTTCAAAATCCAGTTACTGCCTTCATATAATCTAACATGTTCCATGGACCTGATTTGTCTACCTTATATAGTTTTGATTGAGTTTATATAAAGCTGAAAACATCAGAGTCGTCGCCATTTTTTACTGGATTATTTTCTTCAAGGGACCTTCAAAATTATTCTTATATTTGCATATGGTCTTTGTAGAGCAGTAGTTTCTAGATATTATACGTTTTCTCTACTGGGTTACTGGAAAGTGCTTGCTTGGCCCTGTGGAGTCGGGTTTTCTAAATTGGATTTACTGCATTTTTTTTAAATTCTTATGTATGAAAATATAAGCACAATCAGACTTATATATCGATGGAACCTATTGGCAGCTTAGCCATATCCTCTTCTAATTTTCACCTTTTCAGACTTTGGTGCATACCTCAACTCATCTCCAACTGCAAGTCTGTAATTTGTATTACGGTGGAAGATGTGACATGTTATTCAGTTGAATTCTAGCTAGTACTATTTAAAGTCATACCATAAATTGCTTGGAATCATTCAATTGCAACGTTGTAAAGAAGTCGATGAGCTAGATCACGATTGAGAAAGTGTTGGTCTCAACGCATTACTTTTTATTTGGTGAAGAATTATATCCGCTGCATACCTCAGTCGACATAAACCTTCTAGCTATATATTCTAGCTTTTCTATTATACAAATATTCCCTGTCCTTCATGTGTATGACCCTTTGTGTATCACATTACAGGAAATACTAAAGATGTTCCACCAGACTGGTGGGGCCACAAATTTGGGTTTGTCGTTGGTGGTATGCTTGGTGCTGAATCTAAGAGAAAGAAGTCTCTCAATAAAAGGGCCATGTTCAATGAGGATGATCAAGAAAATCTCTACAAACTTGTTCAGGTATGGTGGTCATACATTCATTCTTGTATTTCTGTAAGTTCAATGGTAGAATCCCTGCTTCTTCAATTATATATCGTCACCTGTCATGTCTTATTGCATAAAGTAAGGCGATTGAACATTATGCATGATTTGAAATTAGGGCTAATCTAATCTCCATTTGTTTGGGGTAATTGGATTTGAGATAGGATCATGAAATATCGATGTATCCTTCTATTATTGTTTTGACATAAATCTTGAATTTAGTGAAAGAAAATTGAACTAACATGGAATAAGTGCTTTTCTACACATGTAGAATCTAACATTATATTTTGTTAGCATCCTTTCTGAGAGTATGGGACTTGGACATTCAAGATATATTTAACCTTAAAATATGACTTTAAATGGAAAACATTTAAGATGTAGTTCTGCACTGGATTTGATGTATATGAATAATGAATAATTTTTTTGGTGAATTATCTTATCTGCATGATTATTTCGCTGGTAGCGTTATTAAAACTGAATTACTCCAAAGGAATTGACTTGTCTCTGTCGACGTGAAATAATTTGTGCACCACACTATTTCTAGGCAAATGGTTTTCTATTTTCCCTTAAAATTGTGGTGGTTTCTTTGATTTCATAATAATTCAGAACTTAAGAGTGGACGAGGCTAATGATTTTTAGTTGTCCATTGGGATATGATGCCGATTTTGCCAGATATAACACATGAATGCTGGATATAAACTTTCCGAACTGCATTTGCAGGACGCAGCAACATCTGGAAAACAAGGCCTTGGTATCAAGAGTCGCCCGAAGAAAATTGCAGGGTGCTACTTCGAAGGGAAAAAGACTACATTATGTGATAGTGACGAGGAGGATGAGGATTCTTCTGATTCACATATGCCTGTGAAAAGGAAACGCGATACATCTGATGTGGAAGAGGGTTTTGCACCCAAGTCGAAACTTAAGAAGTTGTGCAGGCAGCTTCTCGGACAGGTATCATCTTTGGTATTCTGAAAGTTATTTAGTCCTAAGCTTCAACTACTATGCTGAGTTGCTTCGTGCTGCAGGCACCTGGGGAATCATTGAAGCTGAAGCAGCTCAAACTACTTGTTGATGAGCATTCTCCTTCAACATTTGCCAGCTTATCTAAAGAAGAGTCTCTTACCTTATTAAAGCAGAAGGTATACACATCATATCTTCAGCAATATGGTTATTTTGTCAGTATAGTGCCAGCCATAGTTCGAGTATTTTATCTTTTGGATAGCAATTATGACTGACTCGCTGGTTTCTGTTGCAGCTTGAAAACAGCGACAGATTTTCAGTGAAGGGCAAGAAAGTCTTGCTTGTGAAAAGAAGTTGACAATTTTTTCTGAAACTTTTCCTACACCTAACGGTGAGAGTAAATGATGGAAATAGTTCTCAGCTATCAGACAAGAGTTGATGAGCATAGTTGTTACGGGAGTTGACAAGAATAGGATTTATGTTAGTAGGAGAAATTTTGAATTATTTTTTCGATTGCAGATTTATATCCACATATCTGAAGTTTATTTTGTTGTTCATAATTTGTTCGGAACGTGTTCTTTTGTAGGAGCCCATTGGCTTTAATAGAATATATGGGGTTTACAATTCACGTTCTATTGTTGCTGTATGCCTACCTCCTTAGAGAGGAAAATTATATGTAATTGGCTTGCACAATTTTCTTTCCTATATACTTACCCAAGAAATCATATCCATTGAAGTAAAGAGCTTCTATTTCTGCTCGATGACCTCTTTGAACCATGGCGGCCAGCTCTTTCTTGTATGTATCCTGTGGAGAAAAACACGATTCTGTTATAAATAGATGCCAATACAGGCGGGGTGCTTTTTTCCCCCTTCTATCGACTCTTTAACCTGCAAAATCTCTGATGACTCCAAGCTTTTAGCAATTTGATGATCTTTTGCCTTTAGTGGTAGTAGAGATTCTTGTGGTACGAGTTGATCAATGTCGTCCTTTCTCAAACCGAGCCACTTGACATTGCAAGCTAAATTTAATGGGTTTTAGTTTATAAAGGTTTACGAAACTGAGCCACAAAAGAGGATGAAAACGATTGAAGTACCGTATCGAAATGCTTCCAGGCCCATAGTTATACTTCCAAACTTGTAGGTACACAAAATTGCCAATCCAGCAGGGTTCCTAAATAATCAAAGAATGCTCAGAGCTAATGCAATTAACCACTGATATGGCTATAGATGAGCACTCTTACCAATCAACAATAGCAAGTATGGGTAATTGAGGAAACTCTTGACTCATTCGGTGCAGAAGAAACCTATTTGGCAATGCACAACTTCATGACATCGGAATAACCTCTCAATAGCATAACAAATGATGATGCCTATCTGAAATTCAAGGTACCTGGTTCCAATATCTGGATATCCTCTAGCTGTGATGAGTATACACGGGATTTGGTTGAATACGCGATCCTCAGCTAATCTTTGGAATACGGCATGCTGTGTATAGTAACTACTTCAGTGCGCTGTTGCAAGTGGAGCAGAAACCCAGATAAATGAGTGGAAAAAATTGTACCTTCTCCACCACAATGATGTATCTAGCATCACTCTTCATGCTCAATTTCTCAAGGAAATTTAGGTCGCCAGAGATGGCATAACCAGATGATCCACAAGCACAACAGTCAATAACATCTTGGTTTGGCTCCTTCACGACATATTGAATAAAACAATTAGGAGCGTTGTCTATAAACTTTTCTATAGTGAAGAAGTTTCTGAGTCAGATTGACAGCATTGAATTGAATATTTGAATTAAATCTCCGCACATACCTGCAGCATAAGGCGTCCAGCAACTACTCCTCTGCTTGCAGCCATGATTCCAAGGCTATAACGGCTGCATCTCAGCAATGCAACTACATCTGCAATTGCATAAAAAATGGACATGTTAAACTAATTGATTTATGCTCTTCCATAAACAATAGAAGCTGAACAAAGTTCAATCATATTTAAGGAGAATTTGCAGCAATCAAATGTTGTCTATTCTGCTCCATTCATGTTTCATTCAATAGCCACTAGAAAACAATTACACCAACTGCTAGGAAAACAGACCAAATCAGAGAAACTTCTTACCCTGTATGCTCCGATTAACCTGTAATTGAGAGGCAAAATAGTGTGGCGAATCGCATAGCAATTTGTACAACAACTCCCTCTGAGTTACTTTCTTCTCTTCGCCCAGAATCTGATAACACATCTCCATCACCTTCCACACTTGGACAACAAAAAAATGTTATAAAATTCTTCAATAAGACAGCAATTTTCAGGTAAAGATTGAAGCAATTAATAATACCTCTGATGAATGAATTAGCGGTGGTCTCATTCATTAGAGATTTTTTAGTAAACGAATCCTTAAGAAAAATCCTCGTGCTCTCAGTTAGTAATCCTCTACTAACTCTGCTATTGCTCATTTTCCTGCTTATCTGTTTGCAAATTTACAACTAAAATTATTACAAAACAATTCAAGCTAGGACTTCTTCCGAAGCTCCTTTTTCTTTTCTCTTTGAATCATTGAATTTAGATGGAAATTATGAAACATAAGGTGAAATTACGAACCATAGGCAGATATGATACTGACGGAATTGAGGAATTGAGGTTTTTCAGGAAACAAAGGATTGAAACTTCGATCCGAACTCGAACCTGATCAAATGAAAACAAAATCACGAACTCGTTCACTGCATACATGAATATATGAATGAGAGGCACAAACCTCAGACGGAGGAAGGATATCCGCGTAGCAAATGTGTTGATCTGGAAAGAAAATGGAGTTCTTCAGCAGGTCTCCCATTTTCTCGATTCAAAGAAGGAAAATCGTGGTTGGATATTTTAGCTCGCTAATAAAATTTTAAATCATCAACACTTATATATAGATTAGGGCTTGGGCTGGCACATTTCATGGGCTTTACTCATTTAATAATGTAGCAGGGAAAACCGAGGACATCACCGTAACTTGTGGAAGAATAAATGCCAGTGAAACAAGATATTCTCAACCCAATCCGAATGACATCTTTTTGGGAGAATTGCCATACTATTTTGCAAACCAAATACGGTCTTGGAGCAATCAAAAACCTCCGTTCCGGCAATCTCACGACAAATAGAATATGACCTAAATAGGGAAATTGCCCGTACAACGAAGAGTTTAATATGGAAATTTTTCTTTCGCCTTTTTATAACATTTACAAATTAGGCAAAGTAAAAATATTCAATGGGTTGAATGTTGAAACCATTTTCTAGCCCAGAAGAGGAATATTTAGTTACTTATTTTCTTTGATATAATTTTACGGAAGAAGTTCGAATCTAATAATTTAACCACACTGAAGAATGTCAAAAGTTTGAAATAGAATTACCAATTCATATGCTATTTAGGATAAATCTCACCGTTTCTTTTAATTTAAGCTCATTTAAAATAAATAGATTGTAGAAATAATTAGATAAATAGCTAACAATAGTCAAGTAATCAGTTAAAAGACCAACGAATTGCGTCTCTAGTTAACTAAAGAATGATCTTTGTTTTCCTATTTATTTTATTATTGTTTTTTTATTTCTTTTTGAGTTGTTCTTTTATTCTTTGTATCATATAAAAAGCTAAATGAAATTATTAAGAGCTCCAGCCTCCACGTAAACAAAAAAAAAAAATTCCATTAACTATATTCCGCAAAATTATGAGACGTGCTTCCGTAAATCAATCTTGGATTTATTCACCCATAAAAATGTAATGGAAATAAGTGTGGCTAAAAGTTGTTGTGTTAATGCCACGTATGCAAAAATATATTGAACGAAATTAACTGCTCGTAACAAAAATACGGAATCACGATATTGAAATGTTGATAATTCTTCTTAATCACACTTATTAAGTGTAAAAAAATCGCATAAAATGTCAAATTAATTTAGCTACATATTTAATTAATGATGTGTGGTTAAATAAGCACACATCATTGTGTGTGACAAATTAATGCATGGTTAAAAATAAAGATCTAACGTTAGTCCTAAGATTGTGGGGGCGACATGTGGTCAGACGACCTCTGATGCCCAACTCAATTATAGGTACGAAGGATTGGATAAATGTAGAAAGGGAAATATTATCCAGGCAAGTGACACTTGTTTGCGTCAAGCTTGGGAATGAAACATTTGTATAGGTTTACACGAAATGAAACCCACGTTAGACATTAATTACTTGAGATTTTTAATGACAACATTCAAATGCCATCGATAATTATAGAATTGTGATTGGCATACTCTAGAGTCATGGCTCGAGGACGATTCTGTAGCTGTCAAGTTTAAGGACAATTTGGAGCTGTTCAAGAACGATTCTAAATCTTTCAGGTGATAGTTACGAGTCGGTGAAGACAAATGTAATAAAAGCATTAGAAATCATTAAATAAGGAAAATGTGATTGTCGAGCTTATTGATTTGAGGGAAAAGAAATGGTATTTGAAGTCGTCCTCGAGGGAGCCTCTAGTGGCCTCTTCCAATGCACAAGGCATTTTATCCCCTTAATTATCTGTTTGACCAGTTTTACTCTGAGGGGAGCCGAGCTGGACGATACGGGTAGGGCACAAACTAAATCATTTATTTATAGAATTACACCTCCTTGGGGCAATCCTACTTTAATGGACACCAACGATAGCCACTCATCAGTCAAGGCACACATAGTGTGGGCTAAGTGATGAACCTGTTTTAACATCATTTTTTATAACAACTATTGTTTGTAGACCTTGATTATTTATCCTACACGACAACATCAGTATTCTACCCTCACATCTGACATCACTGATAGCTTTTTGTACTTGTTCAAAGAGACATTTTCATGTGGTATTACCGAATTCTAAAGTTTTTACAAGTAGACATGTATTGTAATTGAATTTTCAATACATCTCAACATCAAAGATATTTTGTAACAACCCTCGAAATAACATCTCGATTCGTAAGATCAAATTTAATTTTATTTCTCCATTTATATTTTAAATTATATTTCGAAAGCCTTTGACTCACAAGATTAGAATTTATTGGACATACGAATCAAGATACCCAAAGTACAAAATGATACACGACGAGATCTTCGACCTAAACTCAACCCCGTCACATATTTCCTCTATTTTAAATTAGGTACTAGCTATTCATCATTAAAATGCCATATGGCACTCATGCAAGAAAGAAGGTAAAAATAATATACTAACTATCCTACTTAAAAAGAAAAGCACACATGTAAAAAATACATGTGCATGTATATAGTTTAAATTACCCAGATAAGTGGCATCTGGCATTCATGCAGCTGAGAAGTGCATCTTCATTCTCCGCCATCACAAGAAATAATAATAACAATTGAGCAATCAATCTTAATTTTAACACTACGCAGATACAAAGAAATACACTATTCCCTAGTTTCTCTCATTCCTTTCGACGATCAAAGACATGGAAGAAATGTAGCGAGGAGTAAAGGTAGGAACTTATAACAGAGAAAGGAAATTAAAGCAAAATTGGCAGAGAACAAGAGTAGGAGACAAACTAATGCAAGTTGCTGTCAAATTCGTCACCTTAATTAATCTCATTATTTTAGTATAAACTTCTTATCTGTAGAATTTGAGAACAATCAAGAGTGTGCAGGTCTGAAACTCGCCGAAACCGACCGATAACATATATACGTCAGTCGACACTTCTAACTTAATTCGTTACGAAACAAAGTATAAATACGAGATAAATATCTGCATATCATTTTAGAGTTTGTGGATGCTCTGTGTATTGAAATTTATGGATCACGAAGTAAGAAATTTGACGACACGGTTTTGTAGTTACCAACTAAACTGCAGCTATAATTTCTCAAATTATAGTCAGTGAATTTGAGTATCTTGTTTCTCCAAGTTAATTATATCTTCTAGTATGTAAATATATAATTTTGAGGCTTGTGGAAGTGATTCGAACGATAAAAATTAAGCTTAAGAGAGCCCTGTTCGAAATGTGTTCCGCTATGGCTGCTGGAAAAATGCAGATGATATATGTTAAAAGAAGCAATGTTTGTAAATAAGCTGAAAGAGTGTTGGCCTAGTGGTAATGGTTGGTGGTTGAAGTGTGGCTAATTAAAGATCGATAATTTGAGGATTTGTTGATTATAAAATCTTAATTAATCTATCACCTTTTTTGTTTAATTACTTACACTATTTGGATAGAAAATCTGTATTAGAGCATTTAGATTACCTGAGATTAACCCAAACCAAAATCTACACCGCCAATTAACTTAGTATGCACAAAAGTTATAATTAGCTACAAATGTTTAGTCTGATTTGATAATTTATAATCACTGATAGGCTAAGGGAATCGAGGAGAATAAATAGGAAACATAGATACCACTTGATCAGCTACAAATTTAAGGTGGGCGTTCTTAATTTGAAAATATATGCTTTCAAATTGTTTGGGAAAATGTTTGGGAAAATGCTAATATGAGAAATATATTCTGTTTGCAAATTGATTGAGTATGCCTAAACTGTTTTATACATTTCTATATGTCCTCTGAGTTGGGAAATACATTCAGAGAGTTTGTATGAAATCTGAACTAGGAATACAACCAGAGCCTTGTGTATAGCATGTATGTGAATGATTTTATGAACGATAGGATCTCAATGATAATTAAATTCTAAGATTAGTGCATTGTGGTATCAGACCTAGTAGAAGCATGTACCGAATAGGCTGGTTACCTGACCGTGAAAGTAGGCCTACTTTCTAGTCACACTTATAAAATAAATAGTGAGTTGTAATGATGAAAATTGATTGCAGTCATATGAAATTATTTTGGAGTATGTGGGCTGTTTTTAAATAAAATCCCATGTGTTATCGTGTGATGAAGAAACATGTCAATCTTATATGTGTTTTTGGCAATATGTTCACTGAGTACGAAGTACTCAGCCCTGTATGTGTTTCCTAAACATGCAGATTGAGAAGATGACGAGAGCCAGAGTCGAGCTGAGCTGATAAATCCTTAAATATTATAAATAATGAGTAGTGAATAATGATATTCGAATCTCATATCTTCATATATGACTTTCGATGAGATCCTGTTGCATCGTACTCTGATACTGGTCGTTTGTTGTTGTCCTGTGATATTTTTTTTGTTAAAATTAATATTTTTTATAATAATCTCTTGTTTGAGATTCTATCAGAAATGTAAATTTTGTCGGCCCCATTGCGGTAGACCAGCTCCTCTTTCAAAGGTTGGGTTGTAACATATTCGTTCTTGATGATTGATATCGGGAGAATAATCTAGTATTAATTTTATGATCCTAAAACTCGAAGTAAGATACATCAATTATTAAAATCATCATTTATTAGTTGGCTGTATCTCGATGAGTTCTCATTAAATAATTTACGACATAACAAATCTCTATCAAATTTTTTTGAATATATCAACCATGTTTCATTATAGTTTTTACCAATTCTCATAACATTATAGTATTTTGAAGAAAAAAGAAATCCAGAAGTCTTATTTATAGGACTATGTTCAGGTACAAACCAAAATATAAAACTGGGGCCCCCTAAGCCAAAAAAATTAGCATGCTTTTGTAGTAAAGTTGTTAGATATTTATATGTCAGTCTTCCAGCGTATTTTCTAGAACTATAAAAAATAAAGAAAAGGGTGAGGATTTTCTAGAACAATAGAGAAAAAAGGTGAGGATGTCACGCCCCGGCCTGGGTCGGTCCGTCGGGATGCGATGACGGCGGGAACAGAGGTGTGATTCGAAGCAACATATACATTAAGGCGCATAGTAATTCATAATTTCATCATAACATGCAAGACAACAGTTTGATATTCGAATCCGGGTCTTAAGATACAAAATATTATCAGAAGTTCATATCAGCGAAAATAACATAGACCGATTTTGGTTATCAGAGTTGTAAAAATAGCAGCAAAAGACAATGGTTAAGTAGCATATATGACGATATGAAACCCGGGGCCTTATTTAGTAATGGCCTATTTCAGCTCCAACGCCCTCCACCCCCATCAGCTGCTCAACCTGCACATTTAGAAATACATGAAGTGGCTGCCTGCATTGTTTGCACTTAGTGAACACATGCCCGAAATGATACATACATAATTTTGAATGTCATGCCGTGCATCATGGTGACACATAAGGATTTTAGTTAAGTTCGCTTTATGAGCACAAAACATTTTCAGAGAAACCTGCAGGTTATTTTCCATCCTCAACACCATTTAGAAATACATATACTATTATTTGCCTGAGCCAGAAAGTATGCCTCCTTCACTAGTCTCGATGTCCGGCATCAGTAGGATCTAGTCC
>AYJT01059238.1:0-21052 GCA_001278415.1 Ocimum tenuiflorum | reverse complement strand
TGGAATGGGCTGTTATAACAACACCTGTGTTGATGGTGGCATATCTTATGGAGATGCATATATGCCTTGTGAACTCGGCAGTGGAAGTGGAAATGACAGCTTGGAATTATCAACTGCTGGTGGAGGTACTTTGGGTGAGAAAATTTTCTGCTGATCAATTATGATTAGTTGGTTTCGTCATCTATTGGCTTTGCTGACTGGCCAATCTTATTTTATTTACTGCCTTTACTTTAGACCCGTTCATTATATCATTATTGGAGTGTAATGAGGGCCTTCTTCTTGATGTTGTAATATGACTATATGAACCAAGCCATTGACTCACATCTTAGCTTTGAGTCTATGTTGAGGGTTTAAGACATAATTTCAAATCAAGACATTTTATTCTTCTGTGTACTTCTCTTACATTTAAGTTGCATTAGTACATCAGTAGCATATGATTTTTTAGCATGGGGATACCAATTGTCCTATTATGTTTCTGGTATTATAAGTTGCTATATGTGCTTAATACATCATTTGTTATTTGATTAGCAACCCATATTAAAGGATGCCTCTGAATTCAGTTGCCCTTCCAATGCAGTGATGGGTTCGTTGGAGCATCCCTTGCTAAGTTTATATGTTGAAGGCTCTGTTATAGCTGATGGAGAAAGCTTTTGTGAGAGCCTCCAAAAGAATAAAACTTCTGTTGATAACTTAATTGGACCTGGGGGTGGATCTGGTGGTACTATATTGTTATTTTTGCGCTCTTTGGATGTTCGTGGATTGGGCAATATATCTAGTGCTGGAGGCCATGGTAGCCTGACTGGTGGTGGAGGTGGTGGTGGTGGAAGGATTCATTTTCATTGGTCAGATATTCCCACTGGAGATGTGTACTGGCCAATAGCTACAGTGAATGGGACCATACATACAAGGTAAGCAAATATAGATACTTTTGCATGCAAAGTCTTGCTTTATTGTGTGCAATTGCTTTAGGTTTTTTTTTCCATGTTTTCCTTCTATTTTTCTATCACCGTAATACTTTCATTAAACTCTCATCTGATATTATCTATTTATTTTTTATTTTGGTGGGAATTTTAATGCCCAAGAAACTGTGAGATGATTGAAATATAAAAATAGCTGTACTTGCTATTTTAACATAAATGTGTTCCTTAGGTGGCGTTTTAGATGAAGTTGGCTTAGATTGATGTATTTAGATCATTCCTTAGATTGGTTGGTTGTTTAAGCATAATACGATGGGAAGTAAATGTCTCTGGTGATGATCCATCTTAAATATAGTTAATTTATGTATCTGATCACATCTATCTGCTGTGTTTTCATGCATCAGTTTTCGTATGTCCTCCCCAGAGTTAAATCTACCCTTTTTTTCTCATTCTTTAATTTATCGTTAAGTTGCAGTCACACAGTTTTCATAATTTACTTTACCTCTTCCAGGGGGTAATCATTCTGTCTATATTTTGAGATGTTAAAATCGGAAATTGTTTGCTACCTATCATGTTATCTTGCTTTATAGGCTGAGCTACCCTGTAAAACTACTTTCCCAAGCAATAAAATATGTGGATGTATCTTTGGTGTCCGAAGTTGTGTCACACAAACATCTTCCTCTGTTTCTATATGTGTATTTAGGTGGGATCAAAATCTTTATCATTTCGGATATCCTATCCTTCTAACAAATTTTAAGAAACCATCATATGCAGACTAGGAGCATACTAATAACTAAAAGGAATGTGATAAATTATAAAAAATGTAAAACTGCTCATCTTATTGAAATAGGTTTTGTTTCATTATGCATGAGGTAATGGACATAGACACCAGCATGGCTGCGGATCAACTTTAGTAACTTTAGGTTTTGAACTTTTGGTTCGCCACAGTTTTTATAAATATCGCTAGCCTTTTATAATTATCTGTTTACTAGGATCTGGGTCTCTATTTCGACTCCATGCCCGCCGTTGTGTGTCTGAAAATAAACTTGCTGGTCCTGCTGCACCTAATCCATGTTCTAATGATTCCTAGATACTATCATTTAAACAAGTATCAATATGTTTTATATGCATCTTTCTGTTCTGTACATATCTAACTCCACATTTAATCTGCATGTCTTTTCCATAGGGGCGGGTTAGGTGGCATTCAAGGTCACATTGGCGAAGATGGGAGTGTCAGTGGAAAAGCTTGTCCAATGGGGCTTTATGGTATCTTTTGTGAGGTAGTTAATGATTTATCTAGTGAAATCTATTTCTCAAGTTTTACATTGTTTTCTTCATTTTGTAACTAGTTAAATGTTCATTCTTTTGAGCATTAAAGGATTTTCTGGTAAAATTGTGTTGGTAGACGAACATAATCGAAGGATTATTAGTCTTCTGGCTGTAAAAAGTATGCCCTGTCAAAATCTGGAGTTGATGTGTCTTATAAACGGGATTTTGTGAAGTATGAAAGAGGAGAAAGAGGAACTACAGCATTTTCCATTCAGAATGAAAGCTATTAATCTTTTTCCCCCTAATTCTGCAGGAATGTCCGCTTGGTACTTATAAAAATGTCACTGGATCTGATAAATCCCTGTGTTTTGCATGCCCAACTGATGAGCTCCCCAATCGTGCAGCATATGTTCATGTCCGAGGTATCTGCAAATCAAGAGGATTATATGGTTTCCTGTAGAGCACTTACATCATTAGAATTGATACTGTCTTTCATGTTTCCCCCTTTCTTTAAAAAATTATATTTACCATTTTCCTTTGCCATAACGTTCCCACATTGTTGGTTATGCTGTACTTAGACGAACTGAAATATCCTAAAAACGAATTGTTGTTATCACAAGTTTGTTATTTCCTATACATGCATGTAAATGCTAGCTATCTATTCTGACCTAGTTTCCTGTTTTCTTCCAGGCGGTATAACCGAAACACCTTGTCCTTACAAATGTGTTTCTGATAGATATCACATGCCACATTGTTATACTGCGTTGGAAGAACTGATATATACATTTGGAGGACCATGGTTGTTTGGTCTCCTGCTTTTGGGTCTTCTAGTTTTGCTTGCCTTAGTTCTAAGTGTTGCACGAATGAAGTTCATTGGGGTGGATGAGTTACCTGGTCCTGCTCCTACTCAACAGGGTTCTCAAATAGACCATTCATTCCCTTTCTTGGAGTCTCTTAATGAGGTATGATTATTTTGTTATATGTGAGCTTCTAGAAAATAAAATGCTTAATTTTGTACATGTTCTTGACCCAACTTTAGTGACAAGAATTTTGACATAATGTTTGTTTAATCAGGTGATGGAAACTAACAGGGTTGAGGAGTCTCAAAGTCATGTTCATAGGATGTACTTTATGGGTCCAAATACGTTTAGTGAACCTTGGCATCTTCCGCATACACCTCCCGAGCAAGTAAAAGAAATAGTGTAAGTTTTTTCTCTGCAAAATTAATCTCTATTTGTCTTCTATCAAAATGCAATGGCCCCTTGCCCTGAAAAATGTTATCCGAACAACCTTATTCCATATATTAACCCTTTGCATTTATCTCCTGAGATGACTATATACCTTGCTCTAATTTGTTTTTCCAGATAGTAACCTAATAGCATTCTAATATGACAGATACGAGGGTGCATTTAACACTTTTGTAGATGAGATCAATGCTCTTGCTACATATCAGTGGTGGGAAGGTTCAGTTCACAGCATTCTTTGCATTCTTGCCTATCCTTTTGCATGGTCATGGCAGCAGTGGCGCCGAAGAATGAAGCTGCAGAAAATACGAGAATTTGTGCGATCTGAATATGACCATGCTTGCTTACGCTCTTGTCGTTCGCGTGCTTTATATGAAGGGCTGAAGGTTAATTTTATGAGCATTTTGTGTGGTTTGAATTTGGATATTCATTTCTTGCTATCATTCAATCATTTCCTGGGCGCCAAATTTCTTGGTGTCTTAGTATCAAGTCTTTTCAATTAACATTTGCTGATGATTTGCCAATTGGCAAATTTAACTTTCAACTGTACCCTCATAATTTGGTTTGTGTTTACAAGCTGATCATCAAGATATACAAGAATAACCTTGTCATACCCCTATTTGGCTTTGTTTCGTTTCCCTATAATTTTTTTTTTTTATGCAGTCATTCTTTTTGGCACTTAGGGCATGCTTGTAAAGATGTTTTCATAATATTTCTTCTCATCTTTCTCAAGTTGTCTATTTGTGTTGCTTACTCTTTCTTTGATGGGTGGGCCTATCATTATCTTGTTTTTGTTTCCTTTTCTATAGATAGGTCGGGACTTTGTATAGCAAAAGTTAGCTGGGTTTTGACAAGGCCGGGATGCACAAAAATGTTCTGTTGCCTGTGATGTAGCACACTACATCACATTTTATGCATCTACTTATAGTTTTAATAGGCTTAAAACAATTTAAGTCCATCTCTTTTTCTCTCAATACCCATGCCGTGGTATATTGGTGATGGGATTTAATTTTAGGCACCTCCCTGAGTTACTATTTGTATTTCTAACTGTAGGTTGCTGCAACACCAGATCTAATGTTAGCATACGTCGACTTTTTCCTTGGTGGTGATGAAAAGAGAAACGACCTACCTCCCCGGCTCCAGCAAAGATTTCCAATGTCTCTATTATTTGGAGGTGATGGAAGCTATATGACTCCATTCACCCTTCACAATGACAACATCATTACTAGTCTGATGAGTCAGGTTTGTCATTTAACCGCAGGAACTATATGCTATTTCTGTTTGAACTGAGAACATCTTTTGGATGAGAGATTATCTTATCTGTTGTGTTTATCCGTTTCTCAAGTGCACTGACCCTTTTTTTTTTCCCAGTCTGTTCCACCAACCACCTGGTATCGCTTTGTGGCTGGTGTGAATGCACAATTGCGCTTAGTGAGAAGGGGTTGCCTTCGATCAAAGTTTCGCCCACTCATTCAATGGCTTGATACTCTTGCAAACCCTGCATTAAGGGTCTATGGTTTGCATGTGGATCTTGCTTGGTTTCAGGCTACAACTGACGGTTATTATCATTATGGACTTCTGATATATGCTATAGAAGAAGTGGACCATGTGTCATTAGGATTTCATGACGAAGAATCTGGAGATGAACAAAATTTACGGTATGAATCTTATTCAACACTTAAGACTTACATGAACATACACGAGTTACTTGTATATGTGGAGGCATGCCTTTCTTTTGCAGAATAATATTGTGACACAACCATATAATTTCTAGAAGTTTGTTCCAATTTACAGATTCCTTCAACTTTATTATTCTTTTTAGTTAAGAAATTGTGACTACAAGAAATGCTATACCTTTATGTTGAAATGAATACTTCTGTTTATATATGGCTATATCTTTTCGTGCCACCTAATAGGATATTAGTATTCGTTTTAATCCTTATGACCAAAGGCTTCATGATAGAATAATTGATTAAATTCTGCAAGATATTATATGGAACCCAGATGATCTAAATGTCAACAGTTTCTACTTCTCCGAAGATTTAATTTATTTTTGGGGATTCCAGACGCTATCTTCTGGAGCAAAGTTTGCAAAAACCTATTTTCCTGATATTCCTGAGCTATCTATTTTTGTTGGTTTAACTTTTTTTTTGTTGTGATTGATATTAGAAAAATCAGATTTTCCTTTCATATTGGGTCAGAATAGTTCAGTCAAGACTTGCAGTTAACTGAGTTATAATTCAGGGTATAAGCATGTTTTCCCTTGTTTTCTATGTGTTGTATGTGTGTTAAAACAATTTCTGTTGTATTATGAATATTTGCTTGCTGCCATGATAGCCGTTCCATGCTTACATGGATGTCAAATCTCATTGTTCTAGTTGTATCATTGGAATATGCTATTTGATGAAATAATATGGGAAGAGACAAATTATTTCAACTTCTTTTCATTTTATTTGAACTTGTTAATCTGATACCCCTCTCTGTCTTTTGGTGGGTGAATCAGTGCTGTTGATATCTATGTGAAAGATGAGAGTTCAAATAAGACTTATTTTGGACGGACCCTAGGAAGCGCTGAAGGTGACTTGAGGAGGAAGGTTTATGGCGGGATTCTAGATATTAACAGTTTGAAGGTTCTTGAGGAGAAAAGAGATATGCTCTTTTTCCTCTCTTTTCTGATTCACAACACTAAACCTGTTGGCCATCAGGTCTCTCTCTCTCTCTCTCTCTCTCACACACACACACACACATGCCCGCATGCCTGCAGATGTACACTCTCAATCTGCTTGATTTCTTGTGGGTATGGACCAAATCTTTTCGACGTATTTATTTGTAAAAATATTTCTTGAAATCGCGTTTCATTGCCATGCTGCAGGACCTGGTTGGTTTGGTGATCTCTATCCTGCTTCTAGGAGATTTTAGTCTAGTGTTGCTCACCTTGCTCCAGTTGTATTCTCTTTCCCTAGCAGACGTCTTTCTCGTTTTGTTTATCTTGCCCCTTGGGATTCTGCTTCCCTTCCCTGCTGGAATCAATGCTTTATTCAGTCATGGACCGAGGCGATCAGCAGGTCTTGCACGTGTATATGCTTTGTGGAACATCACATCATTTGTAAATATTGTGAGTTTCTTCCTCTCTATTCGAAATTCTAACATTTTAAGTCGACGTGTAGATGTGCTCGTTTTCTCGTTTCTCACTGCCTGGTTTTTTCATTGGCTTGTCACAGGGTGTTGCATTCATTTGTGGTTATATTAATTATCAGACGCAATCAAGTAAAAAAATTCCAAATTTCCAGCCATGGAATATGTGAGTCGACTGGTGGATTCCTTTGTGGTTATGTTAAATTAGTGATGCCTATCCGGAACCGGCTGAACTGGCCTAGTGGAACCGAAACAGTGGAGCACGGTTCGGAACTTAACTGGTTCCTGTTCCATTTTTTGTAACTGTGAAACTGGCGGTTCCAAATCAGTCCAAACTGTCTTTTCCAACCATACTCTACAACAGCTTATTTTTCCGTTTCACGAATTTGGAACTGGTCCATAAGCATCACTCGATTTAACTATTATTAGACGGGATCAAGGAAATGTTTTAACTGATATGGTTGTCATTTCTATGTTTGCAGGGATGAAAGTGAATGGTGGATTTTCCCTCTAGCTCTTCTTTTGTGTAAATGTATCCAATCAAAGCTCGTGAATTGGCATGTCGCGAATTTGGAAATTCAGGATCGCTCATTGTATAGTAACGACTTCGACTTGTTCTGGCATTCATAGAATTACTGAGCAGTATTTTCACACGAACACCCATCAATTTTTTTGTTTTCTTGGGTTCTTTGCAATGTGTTTATTATTTATGGTAGTTTCTGTAGAGAATAGTGGTTGACACAGGAGTAGAAAGAAAGTTGGATGAAAGAGAAAAGGAGTAAAAAACTAGATAGAGCTGATGAGGCATTTATTTGTAGCCTTATGTTGTGCAGCTATATTCCTTTTGTTTTGTAAATATAGAAAATGGGATATTCCCACGCATCACTTTTTTCAACTTCACCCTAATTATTTTCTCTAAAATTATATAGTTTCATAATATTTCAACGTGAAGTGAAATTGTTACTGTGAATTCTTTGATTTTGCCTTTGTTTCTCTTGGGTTTAATTGAATGTTCGGTTAACTAATATGTGTTTTGAGCAAATTGTATATCTTTTTATGGATTAGTGAATGATATGTATATTTGCTTCGCCGAGTTATTTTGCATATTTTAGTTAAATAAAAATTTCACCTTATGTGGCAATGCAAAATGAATAATGATTATCATTGAAAAAGATTTAAATTATATTATTGATTTAAATAATTATAATGTTACATAGTATATGTTATTACTGTAAAATTATTTAATAACTATATTCTTATTAAAATTATGTAATGAAAATATTAATATATAAATACTTACATTATATTATTAGCCTCAAATTAAATATACATTCTATGCTTAAAACATCAAGGCTACTATATGATGGTTGCACCTTGTTTAATGAATTGTAACATACAAGTTATACACCACCTTCATACTAAAATCCGACGTCAACTCAAAATATGTATATGAAATAAAATCAGCATCCTGCTTTAATTATAAGATGCGATTTATCATGGAAAAATTATCTTTTATAACTATGAGCTGACAATTATATACAAGTATTTCGATCAAATCACCGCCTACAACCAAAGGCAGTTTATAATGGCTACAAATGCATAATAGTAACGAGTGCTGCATCATTCTAAACTGCTCTTTCAAAAGGAACAGAGCAAGTCAAAATGAAGTGTAGCAGAAGATTTTAAAAAAAAAAATACCCTTCCTCTTTACTTCGATTCTGCATCATTCATTTCCCCACCAGAGGGTGATGATGCAGGGGGCACATCTGGCTTGTTACCTGATGTGGGCTCCGAGTCAGTTGCAATGGAGTGCCCCTCGGCTCCAGCCCGATTCTCAGTGTTCACATTCTCGGGCGATGTTGATGCTTCCTTGCGAGTTTTCTCGATCTCTGGGGAAGTGGAAGATGCCTGTTTCTGGCAGCTGGGGGTTTCGGGCAATGATGTGTGAGTTTCGGGTTCGTTGGTCTTGCTAATTCCATCTTTAGCTCCACCTGTAGCAACAAAGATTTCCGTGTCGGAAGATCATGGTTCTAGTCATGGTAATTATGAGAGAGAGAGAAAGGACCTGCTGGAGAAGTAATGGCGTGTGGTGTGGGGGTGATTGGAGTGGATGAGGCTCCGAGTCCTTTTTTAATCCTTGACTGCAATACATGAGTCACGGTGAAAATGAATACAACAGCGTAGCCGTGAATGAGGAACGAGATGAGACGAAGTGTTGTAAGCGAAGTGATAGTCCCAGCCAGTGTGTAAAAATCGGGCTAGACGGCTATTCCCGACCCAAAAACCACGTACTCGGCTTTATTAGGTGTTTTCCGATTATTCAGCACATAGGCTAGGCGATCTGGTGCCAAATTTTTAATTATGATCATATTATTTTTTAAGAAAAAACCACATAATAAAATTTGAAATCTAAGATGGTTATTATAATATTATTCAGTTGTTCTGTTTTGGTTATTTAAACTTTGAAATTACTCATTTAGAACGTTAGGCAAATATTATAATCCAATTTTTATTTATTGAGTATTTAAAATTACTTCGTTATAATAAATTTCTTATCGTGTAATATTTGTATATCAAGTATAAAGACAAAATAGATTTGCACCTAAAAATTGCCTAAGCCCTACCTAGACCCAGAGTTCAACCAGTGCCTAAAGAGTTCAGCAACATTGGCCCTAGCTCATGGTTTTCCTATTGCGAACTCTCAATCTGTCTCTACAAGTGCTGGATGTAGTTTATTATGCGGAAAAATGGTTAGTGAGACCGGAAGACTATAGAACGTACCTTTGCATTCTCTTCGCAGTACTTGATAACATGTGAGACATTGATGCAATGGCCGTGTGAGAGTGAGTAAGCCCACAAAAGAAGCTTCCGCGAAGTATTCATATCAAGAATGTCGAGTCCATCGATTCCTGGCTGGATGTAAGTTTCGGTGGCCAGCAGAGCAGGAACCATGTAAAGGTTTATACCAGATGGAAGCAATGCGCAAGAGGTGTCCTTGTAGAAATTATACGACGATCGGAGCAGCGTGGATGCAGTTTCCAAATCCTCATCTGCAACTCTCTTGACTATAACATTCTTGATCTCAGACAATGGAGGGTTCCATTTAGTTTCGAGAGTTTTGAGATGATTTGTGTCCTCAAACGCTGAACTCCATAGTTCCTCTGTTTGTAGATCAACGCACAGCAGCTGATCGCTTTCCACTCCGCCCAAATGGTTAGCACCATGAATCTCGGTTGGCCTCGAATGCAGTGGTGTTATTAAAGCCATGCTGATGACAAGAGATCTGCACCAGGCAGCGGAGACATGCCTATATACTTTTGCGAAGTTACTGTTGGATAATTTTGGATTCTTCAGACGCTTTCGGATCTTCTCGTTGATTCCTTCGAGTGTTTCTACTTTGATATTTCTCTCCAGTAGCTGGACATATTGATAGACATATCTGCACAAACCGAAAGGAATGGCTTGTAAAGACAGGATCTAAATTGCTAGTAACCAGGGACAACACACACAGAGGCTCCAATGCACAGAAGCAGACCTATGCATTTTATTTGTTTTAGAAGCACTATTTCTTAGTACTCTTACCCAAATAGGCTACTTTCTGTCAATTCTGGGCTCTTAAGCTCAGCACAATTGCAGATATCTGACCACAAGTTGACCTGCTCCAAGAACAAATTGAATATTTTCTCCAGTAAATTCTCAACATGTTCGGTGGCCGTGGAAGAGCCTGTACCAGCTTGATGTATGGTCATTATTAGGGCCCTGATGTACCTCCCAAGAGCCACTGGCACAAGATCTTCAAGGCACAAGGAGAACTGCATTGATTACTTAATTAGAAATCACAATTCCTGGGTCAAAATATAATTTAGAGAAATAGCTTTCTGATACTGGAAGCGATTTTGTTCATGTTTGTGGCCAAGACTGAAAAGCTGGTCTTTGACAGAGATTAGGCTTAATATGAGCATAAGAAAGGCAAATAGTAGGGTTTAGCACTACCATACCCTTTTATCTGCTCGTAGTGAGACATAAGCCCGTTCAAGGGTGGTGATATCTCCAGTCTCCTCCAACAACTTCAAGTAAAATAAGATGTACTTCCTGATGCATGTTATGAATTTTCGGGAACTTTCAGCTAAGTTGACTTCAAGACATCGCCTGTTCCCTGTGGGACCAGGAGTTTTGCGCCTGGATTAGGACAAGGAAAATAAATGCTTAAAATCTTATGGAAATATCATTTATGGTCAGCAAATATGAAACGAAAATTCAAAATCAAGACAACTACAAGGAACTCTTTTGTTAAGGCGGAAATATTGAATAAAACTCGGCGTAATTCAAGAAACTCAAAGAAACTTATTTAATTCTATACAAACTTGACATTTGCTGCATTGAGATTTCTGTTCTATGGTGTCGTTACCAAGAAGAATTAATCCCATTGTTACAGGATATTAGATTCTTAAAGCTTTTGGAGATCAAGGGGAAGGCAATTCAATTTTGATACTATATCAGAGGCATGCAAGCAGTCAGTACCTTCCTTTCTTGACTGTGCTGTCAATCTCCCACATATTTATTGTGAACGATGAACGAGATGATTTAAAGCAGAATGAAATTTCCTCTTTTGCTTTTTCCAGATCCCCAGCTCCACCTCTTCGGTACAACCCTTGAGAAAGCATATATCTGGCTTTATGAAAATGCTTAAGGTCTCCTTCCACACAAGTTTCCAGAGCAGAAAGACAATCATTGTAGAGAAGATTCCATGCCTGCTCCAACTTCTGGAAATATGTCTCCTCAGAATCACTATCGGACACTCCATCCTTGACATGTACTGATGTCTCTGGACTTTCACAAGTTAATCCTCCAATAACATTGGCCACAGCTTCCTTGGCTGATTGAGAAAAGGAATGTTCAGCAACAATCTGAAACACACACAAGCAGTGATCAAAACTAGGAAGTTGTAAAATGACAAGAAATAAATGCGGCATCATGATAATCTGTCAATAATTAATCTATACAATTATAAAAGTGTGTATATTTCTTGCAAATTGTTTGTTCCCTATTTTACCCCTATTAAATATTTAATTAATTCTAATGGTTTTAATGTGATTATCTATATCTATAATAATTATATTTCATTTATTTTAATATTATTCGCTAGAATTGTAATTTTCTATATCGTATCATCTCATATCTATATCTATATCTATATCTATACTTATAATTATTTCAAGCAAGTATGTGAAAGTCAAAGATAATAGATGATTAATTCTTTTAGTCACTATAGATCAAACATTGTGGTCCAAGTGAACTACAAAAAATTCTCAATTGAAATAATTGAAGAGACAAACTAAATTAAAAACCAAAAGAAATATTTAGAAAATGATGGAGCCAACTAAAGTGGAAGAATACATAAATTATATTATAAGGTTGCAATGAGTACCAAAAAAAAGTAAAAGTAGATATCACAATGAAAAGAAATATAAAGATTATAATAAAATTTCAAATATGTCATAAACAAAAAAAGAAAAATATGTTGAAATTTTGAACAACGATGATTTGATATTTAATAAAAATAATCTAAATCAATCAAGGTCAAACAACAAAAGATTAACTTTAATTTTAGATTAACAAAGTAATTTATTTAGACATATGAATATAAAATATTTTGTATCAATTTTTACTCTTTCTAATTATTTTAACTCTTACCAAATTCATTGACTACTTCTACAATTCCATAAATAATATATTTAAAATAATATTAAACATTTCATTATATATAATTTCATTTATGATAAACGCATAAAAGTACATTAATTGTTTGATTAAATGAATACGTTATTTTTTATCTACAAATGTAGATCGACAAATATCATCCTATTAATATAGTATTTTATATGAATAAATGATTAAAGTGTGTAAAAATTATATTGTTTACAATTCAATCTTTTTAAAACAACAAAGATTTTTAAGTGCATTGCACATAATCCTAACTAGTAGCTATAAATGGGCAAATAACTCCAATAGTTTTTCTAAAGCACAAATAATGGCATAACAAATGAGAGAATAAAACGCACATACGCCTTCAAAAGAAAATATAATAAATGCATATACTAGACCTTTAAAACGTTTTCATCTTGCTTCCCACATTTGCAGAGTAATTTTAGTCGTGATGCGTGCATCCTGTAGAATGGATCGACTGCTGAAGGATTCAAAGCAATAGCCTGGGCGTAGTACGAGAATGATTCCTCAAGAGGGTAGCCAAGTTTCTCACAGAGTTTCCCAACATAAAATGCATGAGACCAATCCTCCCTATTAACCAAAAATCATAACCACTTAAAGTCCACCGCACATTAAGCAGAAAGTGGGTCAGATATTAGCTGAAAAATTATACATACTTGTGTTTAAAGGCTTTCTTGAAATGACTCATGGAGTTCTGGCAGAACATCTTCCACGCTGCATCTCTTAGGGGTACAACAGATCTTTGATCATAAAATGGTACCACATTCTGAAGACCATCATAGTACACCAAGGCCAATAACTCGTGTATCTCGCCCTGAACCAATCAGTAATTAATAATGAATAGTTGTAAATGCAATAACATACAGCCAAGCCTTATTAACAAATCAACTCTCTGAAGCATTTCATCAAAACATTCGAGCAAAGATTTAACCAAAAGAATAGCCCAATCTGGAGGAGGATACAGTTTTTATTTTATCAGTCAGGAGATAGATAGCTAGGTAGTTTTATCTATTACTGTATGTTTGAAAAACATAAAGAAAAGAATTAACATTTGTTTACAGGATCATAGTCCCATTTGCATGAATACACATGAATGCACATTAGCAAAACTACCAGTTACAGTTTTGATAAAATCGTTGAGGAATTAAACCTGTTGAGTCGCAGTCTTTGCCAAAGCCAATGTCATCAATAAGCACTGCCTGCTCCTTCTTCTACTTGCCTCAACTCTCTTTGGTAGAGTATCGTTTTTCCTCCACCCTAAAACATTGATTTGCTTACTGCCATCATTCAGCAGCAAATCAACCTCCTGAAAACGAAAAAATCAAGATACACTATTGAGATTTAAGGTTACAGCCGTCTGAGCTAATTTGCTTTAAAACTAACCGATGAGAAGAAGAAAGTCCAATTCTTACTTCATCGTATATATTCGCAAGCCTCTGCCAACTTTCAAAGCGCGTAGGATTGTACAATAAATCATATTTGTAGAGTTTTGCACTATGTTCCACAAATTCTTCTCCCTCCTTAGTTAGAACAAAACCAGCCCATTTATCACTTGCACTCATTTCCTCAGACTGTGCAAGAAGGTAATACAAATTGCAATAAACTTCCATGTATGGATCAGAGCTGCAAAGAAAGGGTACAAATAATTCATGTGACTGCATTTCATGAAGGTAAATCAAGTAACTAGATTATCAATCAAATACCTTTCCACTGATGTGTTCTGATCAAAGGGTTCACTCTGTGAACCCATGATCTTCACCATGGTTTCCAGAAAACCTTTAGATCCAGCCTCCTCTGAAAGGTTATCCTCACATATTTCAGAATTGTCTAAGAACTTATCAATTGCATTTCCAGCCAAAACATTGTCAGGCGGCTGAGGAAAATGCTTGCGTATGGCTCTTAAAACCCTCCGAAGTTTAACCAGTCCAGTTCTCTGAAAGTTAAATCACAAAAAGTTTGTCAAAGTATTTCAGGACCACAAATCACCCAGCAAATTATACAAGATCGATAACATAGGAGTGGGTTCGAGTGTGGTGGAACTATAGAAAGGTTAGGGGGAAAGAAATATACTTACGGATGAAGCTTTTGCATATGGAAGTATATATTGGAAAACATCAGCACACTGCTCTTTGGTCTGATAGTCCCCCTGGCTTGTGTTCTTATGCTTGACTAAATCATCATTGCAAGATGAATCTGATCTCATATTTAAACCATAAAGACAGTAAAAACATTGATCCAGAGCATTGTCAATTAATAGCTCGAGCTCCTCTCTTTCATCTTCAGTTAGCTCATTCCCACCCTCGATAATTTGATTGTTCTCCATATCTCCATTAGAGCACATATTTTGAGGCTGATGATCACATTTCACCCCCGGTTTATCTATATCAAAGTGAGAGGAAATGCTAACCGCACTGGGAATATCAACAGTGTCTTTTTCTGAAGAATTGAATTCATTCTCATCAATTTTGCCCACATTCACATTGAGCATACTGGAATTTGATTCTTTTGGAGATTCTGCGAGACTAATACTGCTGGGAAAGTGTTCAGGAGTTTTGAAGTGATCACTTCTGGAAGCCTCGTCAAATTTTGTTTCTTGTCCCATATTCAGAGAATTAACATTAGATTTGAGCTTCATATCTAAGGCCAGAAGATGCTTAATTGCAAGTTTTAAGAATGCCCCATCTTGTTCTTCACTATTTCCTTGTGAACAACAGATTCCGAACTCTGCAAGCAGATCATGAATTGCCACAACCAACTCAGCCTGACAAAACGTCAGAAAAGGTTAAAACTGAAATTCGAGAGGGAAAACAAATGGCATAGCAATCAAGCATATCTTGCAACGAGCAGAACTCACTTGAAATTTAATTGGAAGATTGCAGTTCAGCTGCTGCAGTTTGCAGAATGCAATAGAAGCATCAACAAAATAACACTGTTCGTTTTGCTCAGTGAACTCCGGAGCACCAGGCCCAGACAACTTTTTACTGAAGTATAAATTAGCAATATTGCACATAGCCATGACAATTAAAGACTGGATATCACCTATAACTGTCAAAGGAATGTTTCTCTGCAAGAAATTGTCACATATGGTTAGGAAACAAGTTGTGGCCATATGGCAAACATGCCAATGAGTTTGAAGTAAAACACATAAACTTCTTCCATGCAAAAATATAACCTAAAATTATGCGCTGGAGAGCTTGATGGCGTCAATAATGAATTAATAAACATTTGCTTGCTGTCTGCTATGAAAAGGTTGATGCAGTGCAAAAGGTTGCCCAAACTTGAATAAGAAGATGAAAAAGTAGATGGAGTAGCATGATTCTTGACCTTGCAAATGATGCCTTACAAATCTCATCCTATCAAATTAAATTATTTTTCTATGCATGAACTATTCAAAATCCTGACAGTTTCCTGTCTGGAGATGCCTATTTTCATCTCCAAGGTAATTATATGATTCTGATGTTGTAAGTTGCCAAACTTCCGGCACTTGCTCAGACAAATCTACTGAAAATAAAAGCTTTATATACTTACAGAATTCTCATTCTGAGTAATGATATTCTTGATTCTTGATGCAGATTGAGAGATGGCCTTCACCTCTTTGGAGACTAAATGAATCCAGTGCTTCGATAAGGTTTCTTTTGACTGATTGTTAGAAGACAAAAATGTATTTAAACCTGGTGCATTTTCAGGAGAACTACAAGCCAGACCAGCTCCAGCTAAAAGTATTTGGAGTTTCCTTTTATGACAATTCAAATAGACGTCCACATCCAGTGGTTCTACCAATTCACATGATTTAATTAAAACATCTAATGCTGAAAGCTCAACTGAGTTATTTCCTTTGCCTTCATTATCCCAGTCATATAACTGATCAAAATGGACTTCCTTCTCCAATAATAAGAGAGGTGCAAGCATACTAATACACTCTGCATGCATGCCTTTCTCAAGCATCTCACTGGCAGATGTCTTCAACAAGTAATCAACCTCAATCATATTTGTTTCATGAAGGGCCATATCAACTGTCAGTTTTTTGATAACTTTGCAATGTGGCAAGCAAATAGGACCCAGTGTGATGTCCGTTTTGCCCCTGTCCAGAAAAAGGGCCAATACAACAGAAAGTTCCTTCTGGGATTTCTCTTTGTCTCCTTCCAACAGAGACAAACGTGCACTTAACCAAAAAAAACGCACCCAGAAGCAATGGTTGCTCCTCAACAAAGATAAGTTTTCCTCTGGCAATGGCTCTTTATGCTCAGAAGGGTCACTCATCGTGCAATCAATTTGCCCATCCATTCCATTGATATTGCAAGAATGTTCCAGAGCTACAGATTCTATAATCTTACAAAGATGGTAGGATGCCTCTGACATGGAACTGCACGTTGTATCTGTCTCAAAAGACCGTACTCCCAAGTCATAATATAGCTCTGCAAGAAAAAGACTGCATTCAGGAGTTCTTTCCTTACCGCAATGCCTTGTCACCTTCTCCAAATCCAAAATCTTTGCAATACTATCATGATATAAAATGCTTCTATTCGCAATCTTCTCCAAAAGCAAGTGACCTGTGTGGTGAGCACTGTAATTATTTGAAGTATTCTGGATAAATTCAATAACATCTGTAGTTTCTGAATCTAACGAATCAGCCACCGCATCAGCACAGTGAGAAGAGGTATTGGAACTGTGCTTGCAATTTATAAATCCAGTTCCATCCACCAAATAAGGCAGCAGAAATTGATGCACAATTTTAGCAAGATCTTTATTTGTGGAAAAATCTGACTCTTCTTTGCCTGGTTTACGACTCCTAAGACGACTGCTTCTTCTCTCTTGAGGTTGTTCTTCATGTATGGATCCCTCTTTCTCGTTTACAGAGTTACGATCACACATGCCTGCACCAGCTGGAATGCGTGGAAGTCCTTTATTTTGAAGGGAACCCATTGATTTTGAAGGAGGAAGCACGTGTATAGCTAATCTAGCATCCCCGGGTATACGGTTCTCAGTTTCAGGTTTAAGGCCATGCGTAGATAACGGTTGTAAAATTTCCAGTATTTCAATAACAAGAGACATCCAGGACACTTCTGGAAGATGGACTTCAATATTTTGCTTCAACTTTTTAACTGATGTCGTATCTAAGTCCTCATCCATTGTTTTTCTCTTTACTGGAAATTTCAGGCGTATATGTTTTGGTTCTAGTTTATCAATACCTCGTGGAGTAAATGGAACTGGCTCGGAGTCCTCGATGGTACTTTTGACATGCAAAGCACGCGAGTGAGATGGCCAATGTCTTAATATTAGTTCTGCAACAGAAAGACAGGCCACTTCATCACCAATAGCAATTAGAACCTCCAGAAGTTTCTCCATGCAATTCCCTGCATATTCAAAATGGCTACAGTTTATTTTGTGCGATAATTTAGTTCTATCAAAACAAAATTGCAAGGAGACTACTAAAGATTGATTCAATAATTCAGTTTTCAAGATTATGAAAGGTAAGAATCGGATGAGAATAACAAAAACAAGTATGCTTACAATTACTGGGGCTGCAGATCAGCCCTTGTTCAAAAGCCCAACGGGAAATGCTTAATGACCCCATGGAGCAAGATAGTGTCCCTAATTGGTTCCAGATAACAGAATCTTTACTGTCAATATCGACAGCTTGAAGATAGCAATGCAAAGCATTCTCATAATGGGAAGGGCCTTGTTCAAGAAAAACTGCAGCAAGGTTCTTCAATGCCAAAAATCTGCAGATATATAAATATCTTTATTTAAAGGGAATGTATAGGATCATATACTATAACTGATGCTTAAAGATCCTGATTATAAATACACCAGTGAGCATTGTCAAGTTCCATACATACGAAAAGGTAAGTTAAATTTCCAATTATTATAAAAATTTACGAGGAGCACATCATTCAAAGTCGAAACAAAATCATCTCTGACAAAGTGATGTGAATTGAAGTGTTGAGCCATCATGGATGGTGGGATTAGCGATGACAATGACAAAGACCAAAAAAAATGTAAGAGAGATTCACCGGGTTTTCATTGGACAAACGATACAGTATGGGAGGGAGACATAACATATACATCACAAACTCAAACTACCTAGACTTGCACTTAAATGTTAATAATGGTTCTTTGAGCCAATCGGAAATAGTATAGATGAAGAATAGGCACATGGTTGCCTCTTAAAACCCAAATATATCAGCCTGTATCAGGAAATAAATGTGCATGTGTTCATCAGAACCTGAGTTGTAAAAGATGACCGTCACTAGCAGTATTTTCCTCCTGAAAACCACAAACAGAAACTGTAAATTGACACAAATCAGAAGCAGAAGTAGCACATACAAAGAAGCAGATGAAAACGCAGCAAGCTAAAAAGTTTTATGAGAGACGCAACCTGAGCATTTGATACCAATGGATCTTTCAATACTGACTCCAAAAGTTCCTGAGCTTTTACATAGTCCTTAGCTTGTAACCTCAAAAGTCCATCATGATACAACTGAGATAAATGAAATTCCTAAAAAGAACCAAACCAATGTATAAGGATATGAAGTTTACAACTTCTAACTATTTTGTTGAGGAGAAAGGTATGATAGCCAAAAAATCAAGCTGTTGGATACAATTTAGTGCAGCTTAACAAAAAATCCAACCAAGCGACGTCAGCAACAATTTGAGCAAAACAGTAATACCAACAGGCATGGTTTAGCTGCAGAAGTTATCACTTCATCGGTCAAGCGTATGTGCTGCACATCCACATCTTTCTAATCATACATCAAATTTCAGTTAGGCTCGAATCAAGCAGCATTAGTTTTTACCCATCGGTTATTACTTATGCCGCAGTAAAGGTGGTAACACTAGGCTGTCTTTTAGGAATTTTATGTGCAAGTTGTTCCCATAGACAGAGATGCATTCCCAGTTTATCAGTTCAATCTACTAGTATAACTTGATGCTTTTATTTTGTAAAAATATTTAAAATAGCAGATACTCCATTGAATATTATCGTAGGAGTTTCAAATCAAACGAAGACAGCTTTTCTCACGTATCTTTGTGCACACAAACTAGCAGATTACAGAAATTGCACCCTGCCTCATCAAAATTCTATATGCCTCAAGCATTACCTACATACAGCATTAAAAATTCACATAACATTTGAAGTTCAAGTACTACTACACCCTCAGCCAACGAAAAAGTATCCCCATCTAGACAACAATTATCAACTCAGTCTCTACAGAGGTAGTGCTTGAACACCTGGTAAGTTCGATCCAAATAAACAGCAAATTCATTGAATATAAACCTATCAAAATTAGCTCGGAAATTAATCAATATTTGCACCAACAAATATGTATGAGGAGCGCCAATAAATAAATTAAATTAGCATCAACAAAATCTTGCCTGCGCTTCTTTCGTCGGAGCTAGCGGCTGCCAGCTTTTCCGCGAGTCCGTATCATTAATAGCTGCAAATGAAAACTGAAACCCACGCAAATTTGAGAGCTATCAGAATTAATAATTCGAGCAATCAGAAGAAATTGAACGGTTATACAAGTAATAAGGTGCATAACTGCGATGAAATTGTATAAATTTACCATTTTCCGGACGATGAACAGAGACAGAGCTGAGGCGAAAGCAAAATTTCACATTTGCGTATCCTGTGATTTCGAGATTTAGGCGCGGTTATGGGAGCAAAAATATTGCCCACAACTTACAGTTTTTCGAATTAACAGAAAATAAAAATAACACGTTTGAAAAATATTTAAAAAAAAGAAAGGGGGAGTATTTCTCAATTTATGAGAAAGTAAAATAAATACAATTTTATTCATTCACACGAGGAGGGGTTACACTTTTCCGAATTAACCAGAAAATAAAAATAATATTAAAAAAAATTTGGACCATTTCTCGATTTATGCGTGTCATCCTTGCGCAGGGGCCATGCTAATCTTCTCTGTATCGTTCCAATTTTATCGGATGTCCCCGAAGGGACACTACAAATTGCAGCTCCTAAATATATCAATAGCTTAATACTTTTACATATTTTCAATGTGGGATAGAAGCAGACTACATTGGGCCGAGCTGTCTATTCTTTTAATGGGCTATAACGTTTTACTTCTCCATAAGGTCCAATAATTGAAAATTCATATTAATCCCGCATTTAGCAATTATGCACATGTTTAACAATTTTGCAACGTAATCTATTCTAACGGAAAATATTGAATTATATTATAAACTATGCACTGGTGTCAGAAAATTGAATTATTTCATATTTGAACAATTTCTGATAGTTTTATATTTATTTAAAAATTTAAATAGTTTATATCATATTTGACAAAAGACGTATAATTTGTAATATAATTGAATATTTTTTTTAAAGATGATGTTTTCCGTTATACTGTCTAAATCATAGTAGAGTTTGAGTTTAAAATTCAAGTTAGATATGAATTTGGCTTTAGGATCCAAGACAGATATGTATTTAAATTGATGAAAATAAACTATTTAGATCTGCCTAGATCGTTCAGGTGATCCAAAACAAAGTGTTTGCCTTTCCCAAAATATTATTAAGAAACTTGGTACAATTAGATATGTAAGGGAGCAAAATTATTCAAAGCTCTAGATCTTTTCATTGTGTGGGTTTTACCTATATCCGAAAGGGAAAATTGCGGTTTGTAAGCAATCAAATGTTCTTTTACTACTTGATAATTATTTTTAAATCATGATTTATGATAATAATTTAATCATAAAAATAATAAACTAATATTAGTATTATTTTAAGAGGTCTGTCCGAGC